>JAHZNC010004935.1:0-27106 GCA_027744095.1 Zhuqinia jingwanae | reverse complement strand
AAAATATGAAGCATAATAATACGACAAATGTTCTACTTGTAACTTATGTATCTCTTGCTGAGTTTTGTTGTATACGAAAAACATTATTGTCACTAATTTGATTACCTTAATAATAAAGTCTTGTACATTTATTGCCAGACTAACATTTTTGCTACTTATTATGGGGCCATGGACCACCCATTTGTAACAGAACATCAACTAAATTGTTTAAATGATACTACGCACACTACAAAACCACTTTTAAACTACGAAAAAATATGAAAAAAAAAAAAAACAGACAGAACGTTTATTAGCTTTTGGACAACAATGTGGATATGTAATAATGTAAATGTAATTTGTTGATGGTGTGGTGGAGCCTGACATTGATCTAGAAACGTGTGAATAATTGTTTCACTCTCAGTGTTGTACAGTTAACACAAATACATCCCTACACTTGATTGTTACATGTTTTGTGTCTGATGGTACTACTAAACAGAGAAGATGAAGCGTTTAACAAAAATAAATTCCTTTTGAATGATGGGAAAGACATTGTTACGTACACGTTTTTTTTAAATTGTAGAATTTTTTTTATACCGTTGCAAGGAATAGAAAAGCCTGCCTGATGTCATGTAGCTTAAATGTGTTTTTTTGACACACTCAGTAATAATGAATAGAGTAAAACAAGTGTAAGTTATTATATCATATCATAACATTTTATAGGTACTATAGACTATGCAGTGCAGAGCCACTACAACAATAAACTTTGAAGTTCATAATGCCTATTTTAACTACCTATAAAATACACGAGTTCATTCATTTTCACTTTTCATTCAATTTTTCATAAACAACCACGTTGCTTCTCTGCTGATACAGGTTCTACTACAGCTCATTGCATTGTTAGTATTTATTATTATTATTATGGTGTCAATAAAAAGGATTCATGGCTGCTCGTCTGTAATAATCGAATTATCTCACATTCGACCTCCTACAGTTTCCATTAGTCCAAACGTATGTATATTTGTTTCTGCTGCTACATAATATTGTGTAGGCATATCAATTCTACTTGCTCGCATACAAGAATAGAGAAATACATAAGAATAGGATCAGGAGGATCCTCCTAAATGGACTTTAAAGGCAATTACACCATATTTGTAATGTTGAATGTATGTATGATGTCATTTTTATTCACACCACTACTATGTGTGCTGCCACTAAAAACATTATTGTATGGTAGGTATTTTCAATTCAGATTCATTTTTTTTAAGTTTAATTTCCTACTGAAGCTTGTAATGTTCTTAATATGTGGCACAATGACAATTAAGTCATCATCATAATAGTAATAAAGTTTGCTATATTCTAATAAATAAAGACATATTATACTGTTCATTGTATTTACATACTACCACACACAGATAGATCACTCAAACACAGAACGCTGTTTGCTGTGATTGAGCCTGCTGATACTTAAACTACTTTAATATATGATGAACATTGGAACATTAACACAAAGAAAATGCACCATACTAACATAATCATAAAATGTATAATCATATAAAGGATAATCTACTAAATGATTGTCTAGAAGTGTTTTACGAATGAAAATAATGGGTTGATAAAATATTTAAAATTCTCAGCAGTGATGATGACGATGGCAATTTATCATAACTACTTGAAGCATTATTTTAAGCTATTTAGTGTTGGCTATTTAACATATGCGCATAATTATTGGCTATTGTATAAGTTACATTATGTGATGATGAGCAAAAATTACGTAGTTAAGAAAATTATGTAATTACACTATTATATGTACATATATGGTTGAATAGTGGATTGCCTTCCTCTCATGATGATGTGATGATGATGCTACTTTGCTTTAAAATATGTGCATCACTTATTCGCAAACAAATTTTAACTGCGTACAGTTGTGCTTAAATGCTATATACTTCAATGTCGTTTCAATAGACACCGCAAAACAGGGGATAAAACGGATGTTCATCTTCATGTTCATTCGAACAAATACAAAAGTTTAGCAATGAATGAACACTGAAACTTATCTGGTCCTTCACCTGTACCTTATAATTATTACCACACACAAGTATGCAGTGATAGAGAAGTAAATGAGCGAAAAACAATCATCAAGCAACCTATCTTTCCTTGTTATTACAAGACGAGTAGTTAAACATTCAATCAGCCCTGCAAGTTACGTCTCAAGTCAAGCAAACTAAAATCTTGGAAATTTCATGGTTAAGTTCATAATTGCTAATCATTCTAAATCCACAATGCTTTATTAAACGCAGTTTATTAAAATTGAGTGATATACGTAGGAAGGTCTGTTCTCCCTTAATTGACATAGTCAGTTATAATCTTTCAACATTTAAAGTTTAATAGTCATCACTATGCATAGGTATCGGAAAGTCATGAATGCTGACATTGATATGCTGGACACAGAAAGCGAAACATAATTTCTACGTCATCATCTAAAATTATAAATGAACTAGAAATAGTATCCCATTCAAATGATTAGTGATTTTTAGTTTCTCAAGTGATGATGATATTGCATCTTATGAAAATCTAGTATAATTTCCTGGAGCATTAATAATAATTAAGATACAAGCAAAAAAAGAAAAATATCTTTTATATGTTTAAAATACGAGGAAAAAATATCAGAAAGTCAAGCTTGCTTGGCCACGTTAAGAGCTCTCATTAAACATATATACCTATTAAGAGTTTTGATTTTCAGTAAACTTTCCTTGAACGCATTGTTATTTTGTTATTCAAAAGAAGTAACTTTTTTTTGTACTTTATGCCATTTTCCCTAAAAAACTATTATCAATTTGCCACACGCAAATCAACAATTTAACACTTATCATTTTGTTGAGTTTGGAGCATTTTCATTTAGAACATGCACACTTGGATAAAAAAAGACCGTTTCTTTTGTATACACCTCCGTGTACTTGTACAATAGTTAACATTTTGCACCGTATGTCTACAAAAACTGACACGGTTTGACAAGGTTAAAGTCTAAAATTAGTGTGGAAAATTATATGGTTCCAAAATTCGATGCAATTTTTATACCGACCTTATGGAAAAATTTCCATGCAATATTTTAAAACTTTTTTTTGTCTAAAAAAGTAAAGTGGACAAGTGAAAAATGAAATTATTTTAAATACGGACATGTTATCATAATCTTGGCAGGAATTTAAGATAAAGGCTTGCACGTGATGTGATGAATATAAAATCTATGTTGAAGTAATTACTGCATTATCTGTTCGTCCACTACTACAAAGATAATTTATGCGTGTGTGTATATATGCATGTACGACATATATTTTTACAATGTTCAATGTCACAATTTCCCATGCTGGGTTTTCCTTATAACTGACAAGTACACTATACATACATTGTCTACTTTGGACATTTATTTATGAGATAAGAAAATGTAAAAAAAAAGTGCAATGTGGTCATGATTATATAGGGATAGGAGGGAACATTGTCATCATCATTTCATGCTTAAAGAAAAAGCATGAATTTAAATTGCTCCCTGTAATAGTAAAACACTTTTATAATGATGTACAATGTCAAACTTAATAAAATAAAACAATAAATATTATAAAGCAAACCGACATGAGACATCAAGTCGGCAGAATGTACGTATTTAATGAAATGAAATGTATGGCTAAGTATGTGTGTACGTATATTATATATATGCACACGATTGGCTGGGAGTGCCATATTATATTATGCATCTTTCCGTCACAATGTCATGCGACAAAAAGTTCTCACACGAATAAATGTCAATTTTACTAATTACTGCCTGTTTACAAAGTTGGTAGGTTTTCGTTTAAAAATTAATTACTTATTGTCTAGAGTTATTAACAGTTTCAGACGTAATCAAATCAGCGATACATGTTCTTCCATTTTAATGTGTGAAATACATGAACCGGCAACAATATATACTTACATGAATTATCATTATATATCATACGTGACATCATGTCAAGTGAGCATATCGTTTTTATTGTGGCATCAAATAATTCAAACTGCCTAATATTTCTCCATTCATAAAATATTAGTATGTGTTGCCTGTTTTTTTTATAAAGTAAAGTGGCCACTTTCACATTTATTCCATGGACAATGCTTGTTGATAGGTACGGTTCGATACATATATTTGTATTATTTGTACATTTATCAGGTTTGATAGCTGAATTAATCAACTTTTTGCAAACAAGAAATGATATTGATAAAAAATTTGGCACCCAAAAAAATAAAAGAGCAAACATTCCTATCGAAAGTCGTATTTAATGGAACACGATTCAATAAATATTGACTTAGATTCTATTTTATACAAATACTGCATTATTGACACAGTTGAGTAGTCAAACGTTGAGAACAAATTTAGCATGCATGCCAATAACTTTGTATGTACATAAAGTGGAGCATCAAATAAAATATTTGATTTTCTCACGCTCCGCTAGTGTTGCTCAAGCTATATAGCATGTTCCGGGACAAGATAGTCAATTTATCATCCTTTTTTTTATCGATAAAACTTTCCGTCCAAAACAGTTGTTTTCAAACCCTTGTGCTTGGTAAATATTTGAGAATGATGTTTTTTTTAAACTTTGATAATTTATCCGTTAGCTACATGAACACGTTGATATGCCGCATGAAAAAAATTGCTAATTCGATATATCAGCCTATTCAAGAAAAGAAGACGTAAACGTATGCATTTAACTGAACTACCTCAATAATTTTCCTTCTTCAAATGCAGAGATGCCATATATGTTGAGGTCTTGCATTTTGATACGAAGCAAGCACCGACCGTTGCCAAATATAACTATTCCAAAAAAGTGCTGATCATGCAAATCAAGTGGCATGCATGTCCTTTTATTGCATCAGTCAAATTGTAATCTCTTATGGTACCGTGTGTAGGCATTTTATGAATGCAAAGCAAAATGTGCAAAAAATATAGGAAGTGCATGCTTGAATCATGCATAATAGATACACACAAATTATACCCATAAAAAAGGTGCAAGTGTCATCGATGATGTAGTAAGTAATTCGCAACTCGCAAAAAAATGTGAGCTATGAACCATATTATTTCTTCTGATAAATTTAACACATTATTTTATTGAATTGAATTACATACCTGATCTGTAATAATAAAATTACTATTGCCTATATAATTTGCCATTATTGTACAAATTGTGCACATGCATAACTCACCTATCAAATGAAAAGGAACGACAGGCACAAATCCATTCAAGCTGGGTCGCTCATCACTATAACTAACCGCTGTAGTGGGCAACTTGAATCCGGTTCCTCCACCTCCTCCGTCTTCATTGTGACTTATGCTGGGAGTGAATTTTTTATTATTATTGCCATTACTTCTACTACTATGCTCACTTGCACTTGCACTGCTACTACTGCCACCACCACTGCTTTGATGTTGATGATGATGATGATGATTTTGTTGCTGTTGATGACGATGATGGTGATTATTATTATTATTATTGTTGTATGCTCGTCCTGATTTGGTAATGTGAGTTGGTGGTAGTTGAGTTACTTCGGATTTCCCATTTTCACTTTCCACCTCGTCCCCTTTTTCATTCACTATATCACTCTCAACTTCACCTCCTCCTGTATCTCTTTCCTCTTCAGCCTCCTCATCAGCAGCATTGTGACTGTGGCGATTTTTTCCACCACTTGTTCTGCCCTGTTGACCTTCTCCTTGCTGCGGCTGCTGCTGTTGTTGATGATGATTCTGCTGTTGTTGGGGTCTTTGAATTTGTCTTTGATCTGGCTGCTGCTGCTGAACAAAGTGATGTCTAGGCTGCTCTTGTATCGATGGCTTTATAGGAATAGGAACTTGTGTAGTCGGTGCTGGCAACTTTGCGGAATTTTCTCCACTCTTATCCGGTGGAACAAGCCCATCTATCTCGAATGGCTCTTTAGATTCAAATAAAACTTTCCTGCCTACTCCTCCCCCCCCTCCAGCACTACTACTACCACCACCGCCGTTTCCACTTGCATCCTGCTCATGAAATCGTGAAAATGCTATTTTCTTTTGGTACTCCAAAAATTCGTCATGATTCAAAAATGATTCTGGTCCAGGCGGCCCAGTTTCTACAAAATTTGACGGAGGACCTCTTGCCCTCTCTGCTGATGAAGAGGACGGACCATTATTTCCATCACCGCTTATACCAGCGTTTCGTGGATTACCAAAGCTATTCGACTCGGGATTGAAAACATGGATTCTTGTTGGTGGTACATCCTCTCCAGAAGCACGGCTGGATGCACCAGGTGGTAATTTGGATTGTCCAACAACCGGCGGGCCCGGAGGGAAACCATCGTGTAAAAATGGTTGATGAAGTGACGGCGGTGGTCTCCTTGAAGTTTCGAATATTATCGGGTTCACTGGTCGTTCTATCGGCCTTGGGCGAGGAGTCAAACGGTGGAAATCAAATCTACTTGATCTAAAACTATCGTCAAAGTACACTCTCCCCTGCCTATATCTGTCCCTATCTCTAAAGTCATCATAAATTGGTGGTGGTCTACTCCCACTACTACCGTCCCTATATCCACTTGAGCCTCCTGAGAAGTCAACTGGACGATGAAGTCGGTCTTCGGGAAGCATTGGGTACGACCTCACTAGATAGTCTCTCCCATCTCGATAGTTTCTGATTGTTGTTTCATCATCGAAACGCAATCTTTTTCTACCCGTTTTTAAGTCTTCATCTGGAAACAGTGAGTACACACCACTGTTGTCAGATAACGTCATTATACACTCGGCATAGTCTACTAGCATGAACAATGAACAAAATGCTAGCAAATGAAGACTTAGTTGGGTCACTAGTAATACTGGAGGTAGTAAGGTATGCATGGTTTGTAAACAGTGTCTGTTATACTTCCGTCGACGTTCCATTTTGCTTTCTGATATTTGCTATGTTCCTCCACCACCGCCACATATGAACAATATGCTACGTTTGTGGCAACAATCACTTTTGCGTTTCATTATTTTCCTCTTCTCAATTTTTCTCTTTGTTACATTATTCACGTGAATTACTATTGATAAGTGAAGGCACAAAATTGATAATATTTTATTCTTTAAACTTCAAATCTGGAAGAAGAAAGGAAATCTTTCATATAGTCCAGCACCTGAGCACCATCAGCATTGTCAGTGAAGAAACAAAGTAAACAAGCATAACATCACAAAGTCACATTAACTTTTTTTTACAAAACAAGTTTTATGTAAATTATCATCATTGAGGTTTAAGAAAGGAGATAGCTTACGCGTTGTGTTGTGTATACTATCAACTATACTGTGAGATGATAAGTTTTTGGCATACACCCTCTTCGTAAATTACAAAAGGTTTTGTATAATGGTTGGCTTAAAGAATGTTTAATAAGTAGCAACACCTTAAATTAATTAGGACTTTCTTATCTAATCCATTTGGTTTTTTAAAGTCTTGTATTGTTTAAATAAATCAAAGCTTCAAAGCTCCGATTTATCCATGTGCGTGTTAAATTTAAAATAAAAATGAATCCCACACTTGGCTTTATGTAAATATAATGATTAAATTGCACAAAAAAAGTGCTGTCTTGATCTGTTCACTTTACACACAATTTTTCAGAGATAATCCATGTCCATATATTTAGACGGAAGCAAACACGTTTGCCACGAACACAGACTTTTTAACACCATTCAACACAGCCAGTAAAAACAAGGCTTCCTTCCGGCCGTTCGCTGTTCATTCGTGCCCCCGTGTCGTCCGCTATATATTTCTTGGCAGACACTCAGGAATAGTTTTAAAGAAATACACGAATTCTCAAACTATGACAAGAACTGTAAACCGTTGTACATTCTTCAAATTTTCATAGTGTAACAGAGATGATATGACACAGTTCTTGTATTATTCGAGCTATATAGAGCTATATGTGCACATGTCTCCCAAAAGTCAATTCGCAGGTTAACACGCGATAACGTCCAGCCCGGTATGACATGCTATGTTATAAATTGTTATGAATGGACACGTAAGTAACTCACTCGGTGGCAGTCAGTTCTGAAATGTGAGAATATTTTGTTTCTCTGGGAAGCTAACGGCAATTGCAGTACACCTCTTCGACCACTGCTTTATTATTTCTTGTGCCAATGCAATTGTTGTTGTTTTAGCAAAAAACAAATATCGTCAGTCAGTGCACCTCCTCCTTTGCAAATTCCTCCATAAAGTGACGCACTTGTTGTAATACCCATCCGTCTCCAACTCANTGTTGTAATACCCATCCGTCTCCAACTCATGTAGGCAGGCAGGTAGTGATTCATTCATTCATTGTTGTAATTGTGGTAAAATGTAATAATGTGAGTTGAGCTTCGTTAACAGAGAGAAGAGGAAGGTGTTTTGTTTAGGTTGGTTTTTGATAGCGAAAGGGTATATTACATGTAATTCTTATGCAGAGATCCATAATAATAATAATAATAATAACAAACATACAGTGCTACGCAATAAATAAGTTTATTATACTCTAAAGCAAGTTGGCGTTTGTGACAAAAACTTGCATTTTTTTTTCTGTATGCACCCATTATTATTACGAAGCTGACGCCACGCACGCCTAAGATTGTTTGGCTTGTTATGGGATACTCCTTTTTGGTAGTGTGTGGTGGAGATTTTAATGCTAAATGTACGCAAAAACAATGTTCGTTAAAATTACTCATGAGAGAGAAGAAATTTTATACGAGGATGTGATGTGATGACGGGGGATGTACTAAAAAGTAGCCTTTATCCGTCTTTTAGTAAACATAAGTAGGTAAATTAATTAGCATATCTGCACAATATATGTTTTAACCAACGCATATAAAATGTATCACTTTTATTATTGTTGATCACGTTGGTCTATGTTCACAGTTCACTCAAAAAAAATTAAAATTACACTCTACTTTATTCTTACATTTTATTGTCATTTTTAATACTTTTTGCACTAGTACTACATACACATAGCACCGGAGCACATTATTAAAATGTATGTCAGTATGCCGTACATCCATGTAAAATCTCTATAAAAAATTGCACACAAGCAAACACACATCAAATATATATGAAACAAGCGAAAACCGTCATGAACTTAATGGATCATATATCTAAAAAAGGGAAGATCATTCATCATAACAATACCATTATGTTATTGTTGTTGTATGTTATAATATAATGCCTCTCTCTGTACAAGAAAAAATAGTGACAAGCAAAAGATATGAGAACGAAGATTAGGAGTCTGCTTTGCTACTACCGTTTCACCTTGTGCACCACTAAAATTTTCCCATGATTCCGCTTTGCTTTTGTGAGGATTCGAGCAAAAAAAAAAACTTATTTCATTTCATATTTAGATACAATTCCTGCCATCATTATTATAATAATAATAAATAATCTACGTTCTCGTCGACAACGTTGACGTCCAAACAACAATAATACTTCTTGTTCGTGAGTGATCATCGTAATATGAATGATGAGGGCACTTAAAAATTATAATGTGAGATGGAGAGAAGACGATCTTCAAACCATTTCATTTTTTCTTCTTTTGTAGAATGCATGCAATTCATACTTTTAGAATATTTACACTGGGAAGAACAACAGTACAAAACCACACACAACACAATATGTAGGGATAGGTTGGGTACCTATATACATATACGCTTACCCACTCATTAATTCAGATTATCCATGGTCTTCATTCATGTGGATTTGCAAAGTAGTAGGTGTATGATGATGATGATGATGGGATTTTCTAGATTTAAATAAATACAAAAACCCATATAAGGTAGTTTTTTGGGTACAAATTTGAGTGAGTGCTATATGGGTGCACTTTGATTTTGATAGTGGGTAAACCCACTTTTACGCAAACAAGTTTAAATTTAAATCGCTAAAATCATTCTCTTGTTGTTGTGGACTAGCACGAAGATTTAGATTACAGAAGATTACAAAAGAATCTAGTAAAGAGCTTATTTACGCGCGCGCTTGTTTATGATTGCACTTATTGTGATTATTTTTCTCATTTCTTTGACGCTGATATATGCATAAATTTAATTTGTGGCATGGCGATGGCAAAATCAAACGGAAAAATATATGTTAATGTTGTAGGATGCGGATGTGCACGTAGTAAGTACATATATGACGTAGAAGATGAGAAACTACATACATGTAGGTAGGTGTGCATAAAAATGTGTGCAGCTATTATTCTACGGTCAATTTGAGATATTTAAAGGAGCTTTTATGACTTTAAGTAGGTACAGCACAAAGTGGGTACTAAACCTAGTTTCATGAATAATTGGAAACCGTCTTTGATTCAAGTATACAGCTATGATGATTTTCAAATTAGCAAGCATTTTGCAAATTGATTGTGATAGACTTTTGTGCGTCACTTAAACATTGTGGATTGGACTAATGCTATACATTTAACTATCAACTATGTTTTTTTTACGAAATATACAAGAAACGGAAACTTGTTTTTAGTACCTCACTCGCTGGAATTTAGATTGTATTTCGCTAGCGCTGCTGCTGCTGGCATGCGGGAGAAATATCTAATATATCTGCTGTACTTGTAAATATTTCTCTCATCTATCTCCCCATTAAACAGATACTCAAACAAAGGTTTTTTTTACAATGTCAAATTTTCTTCGATTAGCCGGTTTCCTTTCATGTGTAGTAACTTGCTAATCTTCTGGAACTACCTTGCTTTAATGTTGATAGCTAAGATTTATTTTAAGGGCTTCTTTTGTGAAGTACATACATTATTGTGTGTATGTGACTTTGGATTTTCCTTTAAAAATCCCGGCCATTTATTGCAATTTTAATTATTGTCAAGGGCTCATGCATAAAAACCATTAATTGGTTTGGGTAAAAATATCAAAGGGTAGATTTTCAAAAGACAGAGCCGCATTTGTATTTGACATAGACTAATAAGACATAAGTTATGATAGGATAAAAGGTTAAGCCATATAATAATAATGCGCAATCTTATAGGTTATTTATTCGTATTCGCACATGCAATTGTCGAGTTACTTAATTATCAAGTGTGAGTAGCGTGGAACGGTTAATCCATTATCATTACGTCGAGGCGAGCCTCTATACAACTTTTATGTTATCTTAAATACATAGCTCGTGCTTAATTATAACATGATGATAATATAAGCAGACATACTTTAAGGGCATCTTTGAAGGGCTGGTGCACACCTGCTTATTAGTGATGATATAATAGTTCATTATGGTTGTGATTTGCACATGCATGTCTAGGAAAGCTATATACTTTAAAATAGTACTTTATTTATCACAGTGCTTCATTTGTAATTAAAATATGTAAACATTCAAAGGGATTTATGTATATTATTTTTCATGTGCAGGTATGTATAGGTGTACACCTAGATTGTCCTACAAATAAATAACAATATTTTTTTTAGCAAGTTGGTACTTGGTATCTTTGAATGTAAATAAGTAAACAATTAAACAAGTGGTTCTCTTATCACATCAACTCAACAAAGAACGAATGTGATTGGTACAAGGGTTTTGTTCATGCATATGTGGGTGAAATCTCGGTGATGCTATTTTATCTGTGCACTGGTCCGAGCCAGAGATAAATTTATCCGGTATACGTGTAGGTACATATAAATGGTATCTAGCACATGGCTGGTGTTTGTCTTTTTTATTTATGTACATACTTTTTTTCGCATTTGCGAATTTTTATTGAGATAGTGGAGAATCAGTGGAGATACTAGAATATGTCTATTTCCGGAGATTATAATATAAATGAGCGTCGCATGTGGGCGAATAATCCATTTTTATGTATACACATAAAACACAAATCAAAATGCACAAGCACAATATGGAGTTTAAAATAAAATATCATCCGATTTCTGTAAGATTTAATTGCACATTGGACCCCCGCCATTGCATACCTGTTCACCCGTTTTAAATAACCACGCTAGATCAATTACAATTTGAGCAAATTATTATTGAAGTTTAGCACCACGCGTAGCAATGATATTTGTGTACAGAAGCCATTTATTTTCGCGGATTATATGGACTGTCCTGACATTTACTACAAGTATACAAACATCAATTATTATTACATCAAGTAGTCCTCTTGCGTCACTGCCGGGAGAACAGGAAAGTGAAGTTTTCACTCAACTTCCACTAACAAGCCATAGCATTGACATCGCTGATACAAGCACAGAGGATGATGATGATGATGATAACATTGAAAACTGCAAATTCCGAATTGGACAAAGCGACAAGCAAGACTACAGGTTCGAGTTTGAAAATAAGGGCAATCATCTACAAACATATCATTACGTCTTAAAAATTGGCATTACAAAGATGCCTTCTACTACAACCCATTCAGAAGCTGAGGCATTTCTCAAGGAAAGGGCAAAGTTGGTGAAAAACACATCAATGGAAACCATTCTGCAAAGTGTTGGCCAAGAATTTTGGAAGGAGGAACACCAAAAATCTGTTCCAGTGAGCGTTCCTCCAAACACCAGATTCATTATGCGCCAAGTGATCGCAACCTGCGGCTCTGAATATGAAGTAAGAACTTCTAATACTAATTTACAAGCTTTGGCTTTACCAACATACCATGAAGATGGCGAAGAAATAGAGGATGGCAACAGCGATGTTGTTGATAGTGCACCCTCCCCTTCCAGAGAATCCGAATCAGTTGAAGATTGGGAGGGAACGGATAACTTTGAATTGAACGATTCTCAGTCCGATGAACGGCATCCCATTTCCCCTACAGCAAACCAAATAAGAAGCGAGGAGAACTCTATTACTAATCATCATAAAGAGACGCGAGAATTTGATTGCGACAATTGGGATTCGGGATGTGATCGACCCAATTTGCAACGTCACCCCAAAACACAGGATAACTATTTGCGAACTGGGAACTACCAAATAGCTGTTAATAAATATTCTGCTGGCTCTGCGGTATCACGCTTTAATTTGTTTAATATTATTATTATGTTTATTATTATGTTTAATTATTACATCGGCTCATTACTAATTACTACCAACGCGTTTTGAGGAAAGGCGGAACGAAGCTTTTTAAAAATCGCGGCGGCATCTGTGTCTGAGGTTGACACATTTTTAACATGTTGTTTGTGAATTAAAAATATATATCTGACGATATAAAACTGGGTCAACCATTATCATCTCGTGTTTGCTTGCTTATTACTATACTAATACCGATTAATTTGTTAGCGTTGCAAAATGATTCAGTTTATCATTAGACATCCACTCAGGAAAAAATGATTTTCCACTTAAAATCGCTTGCATAGTTGAAATAAAATGAATAATTAATTCATTACTTCTCCTCATTCGTCGCCGACGACGAGGCCTCATGACAAAAAAAAAAGTTAATGACAAGCGAGAAAATTTTCATTTACTCGAGACATTCTAATATACACAGTCGCAACAGCGGGCTATAATATATTTGTAAGAACTTTAAATCTACATACCTGTAACTTATTACACACTTCTCTCTCCGTTTCTCACTTTTTTTTGCATCCGAATCAAAATTGTCTCTATCAATTAGTTTCGTTCGTCCTTCTGTCTAATTAAAGCTACCACGACAAAAAAAAATATTACACTACAAAAAAGATTGCAGAGTAGAGAAACACAGCATAGCATCATACATGATGATAAAGCTACTATAAATTTGGTTTAATGTATCTCTTGCTGGTCTTCTCTCTTTGTAATACAGCCAAAAAAAGAAGGATACTGATACGACACTTCAAAAAATACTATTTGTATAACCCCTTCCACTAAATAATACTTTGTAACGCTTGCATCATAAAGTAAACATAGCAGCAACGAGGAAACTACAAAACAAACTTGTGTATAAGCTTTGATTTTAGCATAGACCAGCGATAGTCTCTCTCTCTCTCTCTCATTCTTTCTTTCTGACACTCTAATTTTCTCATTCACTCTTCATTCGACTTGACTCACTTTTTTATAACATTTTGTCAGTCATACAAAATAACCGAATGTACATTCATATATTTAGGTACGTACATGTATATCCACGCTTTTGTTGTTGTTACATTTTGTGTATTAATCCAATTGCGTTTTTTTTTCTTCTTGTTTTGTGAACCATTATTCTTAATGCTTCCTTCCTTCTCTTTGGTCTATCTGTCTGCGTCTTTATATTCACCAAAATTATTCAAGTTGACATTCCATTATTTCTTTCTTTCTATCCATCTTTCTATAAGTGCTCTTTGTGTTTGTATTTTCTCTTATTTTACTTGGTTGATGAGGATATCATCATCTTTTTAAGCTTTGATGATATATGAAATGAATAATATCCTGAACCTGTGTACTCCCGAACAGTGGGATAGGTAGAAACAAAAAAGACATGCCGTATAATATTTTTTATCTTCACAATACTACATATAATTATTATTATTATCATGATGATGGAGTTTCTTCGTTTCTTTTTTTCTTCTCTTGTTGACTTGGCTTGTGTTCCATCCATGTACCGTAATAAACCGGGGAAATGTTCCACAAGAGCAGACAACACACACACACACATGAGTGCATAAGACAAAAAGAACGACAAAGACAACGGTAAGCCTTTGTAAAACGCAACGGTTTACACTAACGACATATTATATTCTGATGATGATGATGATGACGGTGATGATATAGAATTTCCCCACAATCCCCACATATAAAATATTTTGTACATATATACGCCTCAAAACCATCACCACAACCACAAGGATACCTCCTTCTTACCTTTACACGCACACATTGAAAATCAAAATCCAATGTTACGTTGACGCGAATGGAACAGAGTTGAGAGTGAGCAGCAGCTACACATTGCTTACTTTTTTGCTTGCCTTTGTATGTACTCCTCCAAAAAATGTAGCAAAGAAAATGGCTTTGGAAGTTGGATGGAGGGACCATGCACACACATTATTTTGCGGGGCTCCCAGTATTTTACTCGTATTGCTTGCATGAAACCTTTTCAGTTTTCACTTTGACTCCGGCGGTCGGTTGTCGTTTTTTTCATCGCATCGCATCACAAAACCAGGCACACGGACTAGCAGCAGACTCTACTCTACGCTTTTCTCTGTGTGTATTACATAGATCAAATTGCATCATATTTCCTTCCTTCCTTCCACCGTCACACCACTACTACTCTTCATTTGTTTTTGTAGTTGTTGCTGTTGCATTGCATTTATTTGGGTGAATGTGAATACTTCCCCTTAATTTTTTTTTCTTTCGATCACACAGAGAGTGTGCATATCACTATCATCAAACAAGAAGGAAATAGGAATAAAAAGGGACAAATTTTCTAGGAATTGGTTGTTCTCTTTGTCTGTATCATCCTCATCAAGATCATCATCATATTATCAGTGCGTTGTTTGAGTACAAGCGATGCTTTTATTATAAGTAAAAAATATAAAACAATGATGCATAACATTCAAAGAACAAAAGCATACATGTAAAAAGTAATGCAGTATTTCTAGATAAATGTGTGAAATGTGAATCCGATTCTGATTGTGACTGAACCAAATACATTTTTATTATAAAACAGCAACAGGATAATATGCTATTTTTGCCAAATATATATATACCTACCTATTATATATATTCGCAAGTGGATAGTATATTATAATGAATTTATTTTTTTGCTTTCGCTTATAGTCTGTTTGTGTGTCGATGTGGAGTTAAAATTGTGACTGCCGACACTAATATACTGTCGTCTCGTCAAGTGAAAATACACGAAGATATACGATTGATAAATAATACATCCTTTTGTAACGTAATCAAAATGTAAAAGCCTTGCTTACTAAATAGTACTTTGTAATAAAACAGTGCAAAATTCCATACCATCACATCATCATTAGTGAAACAGCTTTGAATTTTTAATTGAAAATTAACTGCTGTGCTTCTATCACACGAATTATTATTATGAAGGTAGCAATACTAGTTGCAAAACAGTGAATAAGTTATGTATCTTATTTTTCTTGAAAATTACCAAACGTAGTAGCAGCAAAATATATACACAGTTCTTTTCCATGTAATAAGATATAAACTTTTTTTAAATCCATTATTTGACCCCGCGTATTTCCTGCTTCTTCGTCCTCTTTGTGTACCAAAAGATCGTATTTATATATATGTTTAGAGTAATAGTCGAGTCCAAGTCCATGTAATTACTAATTATTACATATTCATGACGCATATCGTGTCATTAAGCTTAATCAATTAAACAATTCGTTGAAAAATACACAAAAAAGCCTTTTTTTTATCCACATACTCTACCTTTATACCACTCACTGTACACACTTGCCTTTGTCTCACGGAAGCAAATATATATATTTTTTTGCTGTATAAAAACCAGGTTGGTTTGTCCTGTCATCATCATCATCATAATACGTAATATCCATTCCTTGTCTCCCATTTCATTAAAAAGTTATTTCATCTTGTATAAAAGTATAATATTATGCTTATTATTATGATACGAAGCAGCAATTTAAAAAACCTAGTAATTTTACTAGATTAAAAATTTACGTAATAATCTACATTGTGTTCTTATTTTCAACAATAAAGAGACAATTCACATCTCACAGCTAAATCTCAGCGTTTCACCTAAAAAAAATATATTTGGAATCCCTTAACAAAACTTTAAGCAAATAAAACTGCCAATTTGAAAATTAAAACATTAGACGTTTACATTGTGGGTCATTCATTTTTACAGTGACATATAATCATTATGATAATGAACAAATGTGGTTTAAAAGTAAATAGTACGTTCTTAAAAGTTAAACATAGTTGTTGATTTAGCGGCAACGATTAAAGTCATTGCAGCAATAAGGTGCGGTGTGTAATAGTGTTTCACGAGATTCGAAATAATTTTTAAATTGTTGTACAAAAAAAAAGAACGGCAGTTTTAATGGTGATATTAATTAAACAGATACAGTGACTTGTGTGACTTAAGGAAAAAATACGGCATTTCTTGTTAAATGAGACGATACTGAAGTCACGTCAGAGATAACAGGGACGGCACAAAGTATGTAAAGCGTAAAAACTTTGTGGCAACAAAGCAACGATCCGTGTATTCAAAAAATCGCGGCTATTGCTGCAACGCAACTTGTAAAAAACACTCAAGTGTCAACACACGGTACGCATATTGGAAAGTGACTCTACGCTCCACACACTCGTGCATCGCTTAATTGCCAACAGTTTAAGATTTACAACAATAGTTTGAAAAACTTGTTTTATCACCACATTTTAACAAGTGAATATGTAATACATGTTAGACGAGAAAACTATAGTTTATTAAAATTTAACGGCTTGTAGATCATCTGATTATTTACGTAAAAATGACAACTTTGATATAGCTGTACGCAAATAAGCAAAGTGTCGATATAAATTTATTACAACTCTACTTTATAAAACTTGGAAAGTTGATGATATCAGTCGGATTCTATTAATGGTACGTTGAGTATGTTTATTTTTAACTTAATTGAATATAATTATGTGTTATGATGACCAAGTTTGTAATATCAAGGAAGTTGAGATGAACATCTATTATGGCTTATTGTTTGTTACACTGGTTTAATCTGTAAGAACCAAAATGCAGGGGGGGGGAGAGAAGTTGGCATTTTTGCGTAAAATGTATAAAAAATATTATGCTAATTAAAAATCGTCAAGCATCATTATTTTGACACAAAATTTAATTTTGTAAGAAAACCAATATTTCATGTCACTTGTTATTACAATGAATAGGCATACTTAAAAGGCTGAACAAACCGTAATCTAAAAGGGTTAAAAAGTTTTAATTTGATTTGTCGCTAAAAAGCAAATTTATAAAAGGTTGTGCTGGAACTTTTTATCTCTCGAATTCATCGCCAGTGGGTTGTGCATCCATATACATTTAATTGCTAAATTACAGTTATTAAAACGTTTGCGCACAATGTCTCGACTTGTTTTGCAATAACTTTTGTGGTACTATATTACAATAATAATTATTTTAAAATTATCAGGCTCCTGATGCGAAATAGTAGATTGTTTGTGCTGGTTGCTTTATAATGTATGGTTATTGGAGTATGATGGTAATAAATAAAACCTACAAGAAGTATATGCAAAAGCGGTATATATTCAAATATTTATAATAGTAAAATGTGACAGTACATAATGCCATAGAAGGTCTAGTGTCATGAAGCGTGAGTCAGCTTACATATTATGCAAAAAGCTGTCTCTAGTCACACAAGCCATCTACCTGAGGAGACTTCATTTCATAGTTCCTCCAAGTTCATTCCTATAACCATTATCGTTCCCGTTTAAAAACAATAAAACCCTCTTCGAACGGATGGATCAACAGACACACAGAACTAAATAATAAAGTAGCGTGGAAGACACTTATTATGCTCTCGTATAGATTGAAGTCTAAGAAAGTAGAT
The DNA here is from genome assembly GCA_027744095.1 of Zhuqinia jingwanae. NCBI lineage: Eukaryota > Metazoa > Arthropoda > Collembola > Entomobryomorpha > Paronellidae > Zhuqinia > Zhuqinia jingwanae. The sequence continues at coordinate 8,679 of JAHZNC010004935.1, read as the reverse complement.
AATACTTTACAGGCAGCAGCAGGGGCGATACAATTGTGTCATCAACATTTCATCATCTACTAGTCTAGCCTCCTTCTACAATTGATATAAATTCCTTCTACATAATATATCAAATCCTTCTACATTTACAGGTGATCCATGAAAAACACAGTTTTATACACATACAACAATTGCATGTTAACAGCTCCAGTAGTAGCTTGAAGAAAAAGTTTGTGGATAGAGATTCCTTCTACGGCAGACAACAGCAATCCAGTTGGCAAGTTATGTGTATATATTTATAAGAACCCCATGAAAAGAATTCTTGTGATATGATGAAAAATGAAATATTGATACTGTCTTGTCTTGTGCCCTACTGTCAGCGACTCTGTCGGTGGTGGACAAAAAGTGAGATGATCGCTAAAGCAGTTTAGCTTGTCTACGGACACATGATGGTCATTGTTATATATAAAGCCATGCATAAACGTGAAAAGAGGACGGAATTAATATTAATGCATGCATGACAAGAAACATTATTCAGGAGGAGCATATATATGTATATAAAATAGAGGAGAAACGGGAAACCTCTTAAAGGTCTCATAATAGAATAATGTATTAATGTGATGATGGTGGTGCTACAATGAAAACGTGTTTCCTCGCAAAGAAAAGAAAGTCAGCCTTCTTGAAGAAAATTACACGTTTTTAGCTTTGTTGTAGGATCTGATGATTCAGAATAGGGCAGAGAGGGCACAGACACATTCACCTGTTCTATTGTATCATGTGGAGTAAAATATGTATGCATAAAACTTGCACATTAACCTATCTATACATAATTTATGATGACAAAAAGTTATTATATAGCACCATTCCAGATGGGGAGCTACGTGTCAACTAACCTATTTTTTATGCAGCTCTTCTACAAAAAAAACCTTCACTACAAATTATGCACGTTCTTCATACTTTCTTCTTCTCCGGAACCTCATAATACCCTCCTGGGGTGCTTCATGTGAAAATGTATCTATGTATGTACATATTTTAATAGGATTTTTCTTGTTATTTTGCATACCTGGCACTGACAGTTGTGTTTTCCATGCCGCACTGGAATTATGCATTTTTTGTAAAGTTAATATTGTTAGCAAAAACATAATGATAACAAATCTGTTTAGCCTTTATTCGATATTCACTCTTTGAGACATTTGCATTCTGCATTTTTTTTCCTTGACGTAATACTGACAGTCCAATGCAACAACAACAGTGTGCAGGTGTGAGTAGTCGTTTTCTGGTTCAAAAATATTTAGCACACACGTTTTTACGAACTGGCGTAAAAAGTGGTAAAGACATAATTCTTTTTTATGAAGATGTATATTGGCTAATATAATTTGTTGAACATGAACCATGCCTAGTTTTCCGTGTTTGTAAATTTTTTTCAACCATCATCTTGTGATGGGGACATAAACCATATCGGTGGTGTTATTGCTACTGTGTCGTGACGAATGTATGTACATATATACATAAGCAAGCTCTTTACCCAAGTTTTATGAGTCATTTCATCATGATTTAAGATTATGGTTTTTTTCCAGTCATTACGTACTCCATAAAACAAAATCGTCCCGCCTACACCCGCTACTACACATGCATAATATATTATTATGCAGACTGATTATAAGCATGTTAAATTTGAGGACAACGCGGAGGAGGTTAAAGTATTTATTAAAGTGACCATTCAAAAACTTATTATAACTCACTTCATCAACTCTCTCACACTCTTCCTCTCTGACATCCTTTCTTCTTACTTCACGTCATCATCCCTGAGCTTGACGCACTCCTGCTACTAGTAAGAAGAGAAAGGGACAGCAGAACCTTCTCTCACTCAATTCCTTTCTTGGGTCATCCAATCTATTTTTCACACTTTCTTCTCTCAAGTAATCTTACGAGTAGTCAAAACTTTGCGCTATATATGGAAAAGGGTAAATTTTTCATCACATTTCTCTTACAATTTTTACAAGATGACAGGGAAAATCTACTGCATACTTTAGTTTTATATAAGACACATCCTATAGTGTTTTCTACCTCTGGTGTTTTGAAGGACGCGTTTTTGAGGATTTTTTTTCCATACATCTTTCTTTACTTTCTTTTTCATCGTCTAAGAAGTTTTATCCCTTATTCCATCCAATTGTTGCAGACTTGCGGTACATTGTGTAGGTGATTGGAGTGAAAGTTGTAATTCACTTTTAAGACTGGACTCTCTGGTCAAGGAAGTTTGCCCAGCGGGATGCCTGTAAAAAGGGAGAAAAAAGTATAGACAGCAGACTATTTTGCAAGTACAAAATACATGTACTATATTTTTCATGCATTGACCAGTGTGTAGACTTATCATATTTTTCTTTCTAAACTTTTCAAATCAAAATTTTTCAAAAATTATGTATCTAGTAAAATATACATGCATGAACTCTTCCAAAATAAGTTTCATGATTTCACATATTGTGTGTTGGCCTTCCAAACTATTTACATATGGGTCGAAAATAAACTAGTGTAATTTAAAATGTTTTTTTTTGTATGCAATTTGTTTTGTAGCCCAAAAAAATAAACTTGAAGCTTTAAAACATCATTGGTGCTTCTTCATCAAAAAGTAAAAATGACTTTGAATAAATCAGTATCCCTATGTTTGTTACCGATCACCTATGCATACATATACTTCGCGCTTAATTGGCCGATACACTTTACGTCATCAGTTTGATTATTCTCTGCACCACTGGCAAATGTGTTATAGGATTTGTTATAGGTGACAGGCATAGCAAATACCATGTCATATCGACATCACATAATCACATGTCTCCAATGCTATATGAATAAAATTATTGTTGAGTACTGTTGCTAAATTGATAATGAACATGGGTGTAAACAAGCTTTAATTATAGCAGGAACTCATTATTATTTGCATTGCTCATGTATGTAGTATATCTGTATATTGGAGGCAGATAAAATATTCAGCTTTCTCAGCACAATACCAACTAAACACGTACAATGCACACATCTATTTGAAAGAGGTAACAGTATTCAGTCCAGTCATTAAAAGCTAAAGCTAAGCAAAATCATCTTTTGCCGACGTTAAGCAAAAAAAAATATATTCTTGATAAAATTGCTCACGTCGAGACGAAACAAATAAAAATACTAGGATAATACAACAAGCAAGAAACATGCTTGTGTTAGATATATATCGCTACATGCTATTGATTTCAATGTCTTTTACTATATAGCATGCAGATAAGAAACACTATAAACCTATTTATTTCGGTATAAAAGAGAAATTGTAAAAGTCTAATGCTTTTTGTGATTGGTGGAGGATGGTACATTTCAATGCAGTTTGATAGCACTACTATACTGCCACGATATCATCAACATCATCCCATCGCACGAGGATTTTATTATTGGGATGATAATGACGATGACGATATTACAGAAAATCGGTCTTTTGGGCATTGCATTAGTGAAACTATTTTAAGGAGGAAATAAAATGCAAGCAGCTGTGAAAAACGAGTAAAAGTACGACGAAGGAAGGATGCAGCAGCAGTGGTGGTGGTGGTGGTTCGTGGTAATAATAACTGTTTAGCAGTAGAATGATATATGCTAGTGCTGCTACACTTGTCACAGTCAAACTTTGAACTAGTTTCATCGTTTTTCACTTTGAGAATATAATACAGCAGCCAGTGTCGTCATTTTGTAGTAGTTTGAGATTCCTTTGTGTCGTCTTGTCCTTTATTACTGCTGCCTCCTCTATTTTCTTTTTCTTTTGTATAAAGCATATATTGCTATTTAACGCTTATTGTGTTGTTGTTGGATTGGTTGTTGGTGGTGGTGGTTTCTATTTCGTGATCTGCCTGTCCTGGTGCAGGAAAAAGTATCATTAATATCATCAGAGTCATCATCATATGATCTTGTCTATTGGTGGTGTCCCATCACAGTCCAAGGAAATCATTGATTTTGATACACGCAACCTTGCCTTTCCGCCTTTTAACCGATATTCATTTTGTTTGTTCTTTGAATGTTTGTCTTTCGACGAGTTTGGGAGCATATCGTGTTATCCACAATGACACGGGAAAGACGTGTGTGCATTCATGATGATTTTTTAAACACAAAAAAGTCTATATTAAACGATACGTGCTTATCTTGTTTTTTTCGTGTTTGGTCGGAGATGAGGATGATGATATCGAAAATCTAAATGTTTCGTAGACCAAATTTTTATCAAAAGGAAACACAAGTATAACAATTTCACACAAGTGCATATTATTATAAAGCATGTTTGTTTTGTGTTTATGCATATAGGTAAGTAGGTATGTAAATCTATACACACAAAGCACACATATTTCTTACAAGATCCATATTCGTACTTATTGAACAAAATACTACTATACACAAAGAAGAAAAAATGTTTATACATCACAACAACAAGTGTGTAAATGGCAAGGCTAGTGAATTATCCGATGAGTAAATAAAAAAGAAGTAGAGTTAAAAAAATCAAAATTTGTTTCAGCTCACTAAAAAAGGAAGAGCGCGAGAGAGAGAATGTGTATAAGAGAGAGAGAGAGAGAGAGAGAGTTAGAGAGAAAGAACTAAACTTAATAGTAATAATACATTGAAAAGAAGAAGCCAACAAAATCTGTTCCTTTTATCAAAGATATTTTCAAGCAAAATAAGGAACAGCAGCATGGTCATAGCATTTATTAACACCACAGCTTTAGTATAAACGCATGGTTTTTTCAGCTCAGTATCCTTCAAAACTCCAAATCCAAACCTGATTCTGTTTCATAAAAGCGAAAATGAGATTTGTAAGAAAATGAGCTGTAGCAGACTGTGTAATGCACAATATTACACCAAGTATATACCTAACCTATCTATATATAATAAAATTTAATTCGAGATATTTAATTTGTTCCTATTCACTGGTTCGACACGTTGATTGTGCGGCTTGTGTGTGTAATATATATATGTACATATATTCCGAAATTGAAACAGGAACTCTACATATTCATGCATCATATTACAATTTCTTTCTGCTAGTAATATTTTTTCATTTGCAATATATATCGGTATACTGCATACTAAGTTGAATGTAGAGTATAATAATGATATAATTCAGTAATAATACGCATACACATACAAGCGTACATGACAATATAATATGCTGCAGGACGAATCAAGGAAAAGAGATGAAGGGAGAAGTCGAAACTTGGAAAACTATTTATAAACTGACAAAAAATGTTTTAAATACATACTGACTTGACTAGGTATCTATCCATCTGCACACACAACTTTTCTAGAAGATGTTGTTTGGCTGATTCTGCTCATTTTGCACCATGCACTGTGCTACTATATACCTCATCATCATCTTACAGTTTTTGTTTTGTGTTTGTAGGTTTGTACTATGTATATTCATAGGTTTGAATACTATTTCAGCATAACACAATTTGAAGAAAAAAAATGCTTCTTGGTGCTTATTGTGCATAGTTTAATGGGCATGTGTGTTGCTGCTGATCTATACAGAAAAATCACTGCAACTACTACTGTTTTACTACAAAATTGTTGAATATTCATATCTTTCAAACAAATAGTATCTTGATTGGTTTTTTATTTGTTGGGAGGCGAGGTTTACAAAAAAAGCACAACTTCAACAGGAACAGCAAATTCCTTCCAATTTTTTGTAATATCCAAGATAAATGAATGATTAATGAGTAATATGTATGTACTCCTTCGATTTTGTATTTCCAATTTTTTTCCCCTAAAGATTTGTTGAAAATAATGAAAATTCAGTAGAATAGTCGCAAAATACAGGCTCACGTTGTAAGCTCAGTGGCGAACACAATTTTGCAAGAAAAAAAAAGATTCATTAACGCCTGGCGTGTGTGTGTGGTGGCAGTGTTGGATAATGGTGTTTGCATAAAAAAAAGCGCGCTTCTTGGGACGCTTCATTATATTTGGCCAAACTTTTTGGAAGATTTTCGATTTTTCATTCATGAAATCTGGCATGTGTTTGCACTTTTTCATTTCCCCCTTTTCTACGACATACCTATGTCTTTTTTTATGCTTACGCATGTAGTTTTCAAGTTACTCACTCATCTCCAACAGGAAAAAGAAAGATGATTTTTTTTCCATTTGGTTTACTTAGGTAAATAGTTGAGGTACACTATTATTTAAGAACGTTGTGCCATATGAGTGAACGTGTTATGTATTAATCTTGTCTAAATGTAGCTAGAATTCACACTCCTATGGGCTGACAAATGTCAATATTAACTGTGCATATTATTTCCACTGCTGTTGTTGCTGCTGCTGCTACTGCAAAATAGCAGCGTGTGAGAAAGAAATGATGTTGAGATGAGCAGCAGAGGGGAATAAGAAGAGCTGTTGAAAAAAAAACCTTAAAAATACAACTAACAAACTTCAATATTTGTGTAGGCTTCTTCTATATAATTGCATACTCATCTCATTATCATGTGATTTTAGAGGACCGCTTTATGTCATCATCATGAGATGGAGATATAGTGAGTGCGTGCTTACCCGACGCGGTGTTATATATTTTGATATTACTTTGAGTAGAGTGTGTGCACTCTCATGTGCTATGGTGCGACATTTAGGAAAAATGCACACATGTTTTCTTGCCTTGTGCACGATTAACATACTACCAAAACGCATCTTATTACTTGCAAGTTGCCTAAAATATTTATACACAGAGAAAAATTATTAACTTACTCATCGGAGTTTCCTATTTCTAGTTTTCACATATAAACTACGTAGGTACATATTAATATGTAACATGTATACATACAGAATTGGATTGAGTTTAGAAGGAGAAATAATGTTCAAGTACATTTCCGCAATTTGCTAATGCTTGTTAACATGCTATAGTGTAATGTGTTTACACGTAATTCATTATATTCAAAGAAATGTAAAGGAAGTAAAAGAGATTGGAATTACGGTAGCAGTTGTGTAAAGTAATCAAGTTCACATATGGTGGTGTATAAGCGTGGGTGAGTGTATGCACAGTGCACTTGCTCTATATATTAATCTGGCGAAAGTTGAAAATTGTTGTTTCCTGTATCCCGATAAGCTTTCCTTAATAAAAAGCACATGCACAGAAAACAAAGTGTGGTTTTTTACGTAACATAGGTGGTCCAGTAAGAAAACAGAACATGCTGCGTAATTTCATACATTCATGCCATTTACGTGAGAAAACATCATTCTCTTTTGTATTTCATTGTGTTATTCGCAAAATTGGTGTACATTATCCCCAGACATTCCATAAACGGGCTCAGAAAAAACAAAGAACTATTTCGAGAGCATTTATTTAGGAGAAAGCCAAAAATCATTATTTTCTTATCTTTTTAATCGTTTTTGAAAGGGAATGAGCTACGTTGCGATGTAAGCCAAAGCACTATACCGTCTGCATTCTGTATTTCATAAAGATTTTCATCTACCTCCATGTATCAACATTTCCATCAATTCCATGTCAATCAGCAATGGCATATCCAAAGAAAGTTTTCAATTCACTTTTGATTCTACTTGAAAACATTGGTTAGCATTATTACATTGTTGTAAACAGCAATACTTTGCAAAAAAAATTCATGAACGTTCAAAATCCAACGGATTCTTGTTATGTATTTCCTGAAATACAGAATTTTAAAATTATTCAATTGTGACTTGTTCGTGGTACGTAGATGTGTTATTTGGAAATGAATATTTATATGTATATTGTAATTTAAGTAATAGATATATCGCATGAATGCTACAACCTACCAAGTAGCATTGTAACCCATTATTATTACATAGATATATCACATTATCCCACTAATAGCTTTTCATTTCACAAGCCACACTGCAACAAGTTGAATACAAAAGTTAGTCTCCTTTTTTAAAGTGCGCATTTGTGTACCTACAACCTATGTTGTATGTATGTAACAAAGACCAAAATGGAAAAAACCCTTTTTCGTAGTATTTATTTATTTTGTTTGGAGTGACATAACTTAATCCGCGTTTCTGGAAATTCCTTGCTTCTGGCTTTTATTGGTTATTTTTGTAGCAACATTGAGAGCACATTTCCTTTTATTACTATGTAGCCATGTTGGAAACATGTTTTGTTTTCCGTTTTTACGTTCCCATTCAAAGTATATGCACAAGTCATGCGTAAATGCACATTTTCCCAAGAATTTTTACAATGTGCCATTTCCGTCGTTTTTTATTGTTTAACTTTACGTTTTACATATTAGCAACAGTATATGTATATTATATACCACCATACAACACATACTATGCCGTTTTAAAGTTATCAAATTTTGACTTTCTCCTTCTTTCTTTACAGAACAATAACATTATATTGTACTATTCATCATTGCTGGTGGTAGTAGCACAGCTTGTGTGCTCGTGTGTGTGTGTTTATTGTAGCTTTTTATTCTCTTTTACGCCACCAACATATTTTTTTCATGATAGTAAATTAATGTTAAGGAAATCAGTATACAAAGCAGGTTTATAATATTTTACATCTTCAAGTTCCTTTCTGAAAGATAAATACATTTTTTGTTTATTAAAACTTTCTGTTATATTCGTGTTACGAATTAAGCTACAAGTATTTGTAATAATGTAGTAGTTTATTGATCATACTCAGTGGAGGGACAAACAGCAACTGAATCGTGTTCGTCCGGTACAACATCATAT
>JAHZNC010004934.1:0-11225 GCA_027744095.1 Zhuqinia jingwanae | reverse complement strand
AACTGACATATTCAACATGACATATTTCTTATCCGTGTAAACATCACAAAAAAATGTAGATTCCATCCTGTCCCTGTCTCATGATAATAATCCTAATAATCATAATTATTATTTTCTAATTACACGTTTGTTAATTTTCGACCTTTTTTAAATATTATTAGCTATACTGTTTAAAATGAATACATGTAATGTGCAGGTAACGGACATGTATCCATTAGCATATTATACATGCTTTTTGCATTTTATGATATATTTTTTTACCTACCACAACATCAGTCACCTTGCGTCAATTTGTTGCGGACAATATGGAAAAAAACAACAAGGGAATCCATTCCACATTTCATTGGTTGAGGGCTGCACAAAACAATGAAATGTGACTTTGATTGAAAGAACATGACACGTTTGTCAAGTTTGATATTGAAAAGGTAAAAAAATACGTGACAATCCGTCAGTCAGTCAGTAGTAAGCTTTTTTTAATAATGACTATTTATGTTCTTTGCATTAATATTAATAATAAAAAAAGTAATAAACACATTTTTCTAATTTCCACTCACTGGCTATATAATTAAATATTTTTGTTTCATCAAAAAGGAAAAAAATATATACACAATAATGAATAAAAGGTTGTGCAGTGCTGTGTGATATGAGGATAATAATAGGCGTTTTTATTACTCGTCTCATTTCATGATGCCCTCAAGCTAATTTTACACAAGTTAACCCAAAGAGAGAGAGAGAGAGAGAGCACACATCAAATAAATGAGTGTTGGTTGACCGTTAATTATCAAGTCCAAAGTGCAACAAAAGATAAATAAATCTAGTTTTTCACCTGAAAATATAAAAAATATACCATATATTTATGCAATTTTGATTGAAATGCACATCCGGGGAAAGAAAAAGACAAGAGATCATATAGAGATTATTATTATTATTATTATTATTATTGCGGTCTCAAATAAATAGTCTGTCTGGTGCTGTGTCTGTCTCTCGTCAAGCAAGAACAAAAAAACCCCACAGAAATGTAAAAAAAAATAAAGATTGACAAGGATAATTACTACAAAGGTAGTAATTAGTAATTAAGTGAGACGGAAATTGTCAAGCTGGCTGCTGCTACAATAAACTGTAAAACGAGATAGGCACAATTAATTAACGCATGTAAATAGCAATTTAGCTCTACAAAAGGAATCAAGTGTATAATAATAATAAGTACACACAGTATAAAGTATACTATGACTACTTATATTTATCTTCTTTTTGTGAAATCATGGTGCGGTTCTCTTTAATAAAAAAATGCGCTTGAGTAAGTACTACTCCATATTATTATACTTAACGGTGACGTGTATTATTGTTTTTAATGCTTCATTTAACAGCTTTGAATATTCTTTTAGCTGAAACAATTATTGTGTGTGTGTGTGATGATGTTGATGAACCAGCATCGCCATTTTTTTTTTTAAATTAATGATCGTGTGTGCAATAAAATAATGATACATCTCCCACAATAAATCAAAATCTTTTTTGTTTAACAACTTCAAATAACAAACTTGAATTTATCTATATTTTTATTATGATTATTTTCATTATTATTATTATAACTTCACTCAACCATACATTTTTTTAATAAATATTTTTTTAATCTTTTCTTCTTCTTCTCTCGTCTTTTATATCGTTATTCACCAACAAACAGAGAGAAAAAACAGATTGAGGAAATGGGTTTGGTTTGATGGATACATGCAACAGTGCACAATAAAATACAATAATATTCTGCTAATGTACGAACTAGTACTATAATAATTATTGTAATAAAACATTTTAAAACATTAAAATCAGTCATTGCATACAAAATTATGCAACATAACACGGCTATTTAATAGGTAATCATAAAAAAGTGCATTCTTCAACAAAGAAAACCGCATTCACTTTAATCATCATCATGATCAGAAGCAACAGAACCATTACTACTGCATTTTTTATATTTTGTTGTGTGGTGGTGGTTGTGATGATATAAATTTTTTAAACTTGTGTGTAAAAGTGCCATATCGTTGTAGTAAAAGGTGTGGATTGAAGTTGAAGTTGAGTATTATAATAATAATAATAATAACAATAACATGTGTATATAGAAATAGAATGGAATATACATACATTGCACTGTTGCCTTTCTTATCGACTGACTTGAGTGACTGCACAAAAACAATATCCGTTACGTATCAATCATCAAAAGAAAATTACACGTTTACCGCTGACAATTGCACATGTTATTATGATATATTAACATCAATCTTATGTAGTGATCTATATATGGTAGCACTTAGATATATTATTATTATACTTAGGTATATTATTTATAGAATATATACTTTCTTGCTAATTTGCTAAAGGCATTTAGTTCTCATACAACAATCAAGATGATGATGATCATAAATGATGATAATGAGCTCAATTTTCCATTGTTGTTTTATTGCATATTATATATATCGTAGTAACAAACAAGAGCAAATAGGGTATAAAGTATAATATGCACTTTTTGTTCTTATAAAGATGACAGAGCCACACAACAAACATCAGTAGCAGTAGCAGCACAAAACAAACAGGTTGAGAGTTTCAAGTTTCAACAGAAAGAGAGAGAGAGAGAGAGAGAGAAAAGAGCAGTGATGCGATGCACGCATGTGTATGTTAAGAAGAAAAATAGGCAAGTAACCACATCAAAGTAAACACTAATCCGTTCTGCAAAATAGACAAGACAAAAGGAGGAGGCGAGGCAGGTGTGTGTGTGTACTCGTGCTTATTCGCACTCCTTCCTTTGGCAAAATGGTGCGAATAATGGATATTTAATTGCTGTCTTTGTTGATAATTTAGAATGATAAAGAACAAGGCTCGCGCACTCAACTCGATGTTTTAGTCATGGGAGAGAAGTTAAACTAGAACAATGTGTATTTTTTATTTTTTTTATGTATATACGTTATTATTACTTTTATTAGGGTATAATGTATAGCAATTTTTATAATAATTTACTTTGAAAATTTACACTCGGGAGGATACATTAATTTTATTGTTCAAGTCTTTTTTTTTCTTTAGAAAAAATCTTTATGGTGGATTTTTTAAAATATATATAAATATTCACTGATGTACAGACGGACCTAATCTTTGTCCATAAAGCGCCGCGGCAGCGGCCGCAGAGTAGGGATAATAACTGCTGAGGGCAGCAGCCGCAGCTGCGGATGACGTTGGGGGCATAGGTGGAACGAGACCTGCAGATAATGATTTTCCTGCTGCAGCGGCGGCAGCAGCGTATGGATGATATCTGGCTGCGGAAAGTGGACTTAGAGGTGGAGTGGGATAGGTCCTGTGCATGGCAGCGGCCGCTGCTGCCATTGCTGATGGGTTGTTGAGAAGGGCTGCAGCAGCTGCACTGGAGTAAAAGGAATTGGATGGACTAGCGGCGGCTGCTGCTTGAGACATGGCCATGTGTTGTTGTTGTTGTTGTTGCTGTTGTACCATTGCTGCCAATGCGGCGGAATCGGCAGCGGAAGTGGGAATTGAGCTGGAACCATTGTTCCCATTACCACTGGAATTGGTGTGGGTTCTGAGATGCTGAAGAAGTTCCTCGGAGGAGGGGAACCTCTTACCACAATAATTGTCTCCAACAATCCAGTTACAGACATAGGGACGTTGGGCATTCTGTTGCGCTTGAGCTGAAGCAGCGGCCGCTGCGGCGGCGGTAGCTGCTGAATGTTGACTTAGAAGAGATGATGGGTAGCCTCCTAAAGAGGATGCCAGACTTGATGGGAACAAGTGGGGTAAACTAGACAAGGGAAACTTTGGATGATCACACTGAACACAACCTGCTGGACAAATGCCACCTGATGATGCATTGGTCATAGTTGGAGATGTTCCTGTGACCGATACGGAGAGTCCTGGAATTTGTCCAGTGAGGCCTGGCGGAAACCCTGCTGCCGCTGCGGCGGCGGCTGCAGCAGCCATAAGTCCATTCATACTAGAGGCTCCTGAGGAAGCTGGCGAGTTTGCACTGCCGTGTGGTACACCACCTCCTCCATACGATTGGCCTGGGAAACCAGGGTACACATGATGACCATGAGCTGGCCCCATAAACGGCGGACGAAATGCGGGGTTAAAGTGTTCAAATCCAGGATAACCACCATATGCAGCCAGACTGGACAATGCACTTAATCTCTTATTATACTCTGCTGCAGCTGCGGAGCTTCCAAATTGGCCTTGCTGAAGCACTTCCAATCCCGAGCGGATAATTGGACTGGCTCCATGATCAGAAGATGGAGAGGACATGGATTTACTCGGATCGCTTGCACTGGGAGCACTACTACCACCAGCACCACCTCCACCACTACTACTACTGTTGTTGGTCGATTTTTTTGTGTCAGTTACGGAAATCTCCTTAACTTCTGGAGTGGATCGGGGATTTGGTGTTTTAACTTTAGGAGGGCTATTTGCACTGCTCCGTGAAAGAGATCTTGATGAGGAGTTGTGGTTGTTGTGCTTTGATGATTTGGATGCACTTTTCTCAACAGAAGAAGAGTCTTTGGATGGCCTTTTAAGTTCATATGGTTTAAACGCAGGAGATGAAATTGGACTACTAAGCACCAGCACCGGGCTAATCTTTCCACCACCACCACTTGATTTTGTTGAAGAACTGTGGTTAAAAGGAGACACTGATGAGCTGCCACTTTTTGGGCGATGATTGTTATTACTATTTCCACTATTACCACCACCACTTGATTCTTTGTTGTTGTTGTTGTTGTTCAAACTTTCCTTGTGGTTAAAAGAGGTAGAGTCGGATGATGACTCTGATTTCAAGCTGGACTCACTACAAGTGGACAATTTCCTTTTGGAATTTTCAAAGATGGATTTGGATGAGGGTCCATCAGATCCAATTTGGCTACATGTTTGGGCAAGAAGTGCCAATGGAGACACTTTGGAATCCAACTAAAGGGAAAAAAAGTCATGTTAAAATACAATTGATTTTACTGTAACATATGTATCCATAATGTAATGTGGATGATAGGGACAAAAGTGTAAAGAGTGTATTTTTTCTTACCGGCTCGCCCAACCCGGAGAAGAACATACTGTCCGGCTGGATATACTGATTTGGGCCGGATCCCAACATATTATTCTGACCTTCCAGCTCCAAAACAACCATTTGTAAAACAAATTATTTCCAAAACAGAATTTCTCACAACTTTTCGATAAGTTTCACAAAAAAGTTTCTCAAATCTTCACTAGACACATTGCTTACAACAATCGAAAAAACAAGAACCGATCAAATCAACAAAAATCTGTTACCGATCTTTATGCACTTTTATGAATTTTTTTTCACACCAAAAAACCGTCTTTACATTTACGCTTTGTGAATTACATTTGCTGCTCTTGAATACTTTTTTTTATGTGTTCCGCAAGGGAGACAAGTCAAGAGAAAAACTGAACGTAGTTTCCTCTTTGAGAACAAGATCAACACTGACGAGCTCCTCGTCTCACAACTCTGAGTACACTACACATACAACATAGGCACGCATCCCATCACAATCACAACTCGCCCCAAACAGCAGCAGAAAAAGATGCTCGCTTGTGAAACTCATAGAACAACCCTAAACTACCAAACTAACAGCACTTGCTTCTCAAATGATGATATCCTGAATGCACAGTGCTTGCATACATGCATTTTCATGAACATTTTTTTTTTTTTTTTCAAAAAAAAAAGTTCTATATAGGAAGCAAAGCACACACGCAATGCAACAATACATGCAGCATAAATCAAACCATATATATAAAAATGTTATCTAGTGCTCTGCTAGTGCTGGTGGTGCTGCTGCCTTCTTCATGTCAAGGAATCATGATGATGTATCTAGTAAAACTCGGGAAAAAAAAGAATGGGAAAAGGATTGATGATATGTATTACAAGTTTATATACATGGGCTAAAGCCTTATTCCACTGAACTTCTCTCTTCTTCTCTCACACAAACACAGATAATAATACTATATAGCTCTCTAGCTGCTTTACTTTGTGTTGATGATGGTGTGAAGTTGTGTTTTCACGTTTTCTCTATCTGTCTTCACTACAAACACTTTTCACAAAAGAGTTTGTGTGTGTACACTTATATGTGTAAGCCCATTATAGTAATACTTTCGGTGTTATTAAGGTATAAAAAAAGGTAGAGGTCCTTTTTTTCCTTTCTTTTTTTTGCTTGTCATGGAATGGTGGTCGGGCTTGTCTCTGGTTGCTGCTGGTGGTGGTGGTGAATGAAGTGTAGTGAATATTACATTGAGCTTGTTGAAAGCACCACAGTAATACTTCCTTTTGGATTGATTTACACCATTCCACACGACCACTCTTTCTCTCTCTTTTTTCGCCTTATTACACAGTCAACATTGTAGCTTGTCTGCTGCGTTGGCTTGACTGACTAACTGAATATGTACAGGAATTCCGGGATAAACGAGAAAAAGGAAAAGAAGAATATATGATGATGATGAATGTCTGTGGGTGCAAATATAAAAATTTACCTTTTTAGCTTGGCATTATATTTGAATGGGGCTCATAAAATGTAGTCGATTGCGCTCTCTCTTGGCACATCTTTCAACTTGCAATTTTTCTTTAATAGATTTTCTTTTTTTTCTCTCTCTCTTTTGCAATTTTCACGCCATGATATTCCAATGAATATCATGTTTATCATTACGCCTGTCGGTTCATTTCTTTTAGTATTTTGGCATCCCATCACATTTTTACTACTTGAAAAATTGCATACATAAGTATGTGTATGCATATATACTTTTCACAAAATTAATTGTCCTATTAGTATTCTATGTGTAAACCATGCAAAATCTTGGATTTGTGCTCAAGGCATGCATACCATATGCCGCCACACTTTATTCATATTACAAAAAAAATGAATAATAATAATATAATATATGAGTCACCGACAATGACACTGTTTTCCCCTTCCGACACGACACCATTATCATCATCATTATCATCATCATCGTTCTCATCCGCCTAATCATAATGGCGTGTCTCTGCATTCCTTCAACAAATTATTTATAACTGTCTTTTATCATTTTCATTCTATTCCCGTATTTTTTTTTGCTGTCCTCCACTGACAAAACATTAAAAATACGCATAAATCATCATCTGCGAAGATGACATATGACGTTATAAAAGGGTTAAAAAAAGTATCATTCCATCTCTCTCTTTTTTTCCTCTCTCTTTCTCTTCACATACACTTGTAATATATAATTTTGCATTATATGAAATATCATGAACTATCACCGTGGCATGGACGTACGATTTATTTTGTCTTTTTAGTTCCAGACACGGTTCGTTTACACACTTTTTACAAGCCTAAACCATTCTTTACTCTCACTCTCTCTCTTTTTCTGCTGAATAGTCGTCGGGATAATAATGACACAGTTTCCTGATTCCATCCAGTTACGTTCACTCTTCTCTAGATATTTTGAAGCCGACGTAGACACATAAGTTTACATAATATATGCAATGTTGAATCCATAATGTATTATACTATGCAACTTTTTTTTCTTTCCTTTTTTTAGTCGGCTTTTTTTCTTCTTTGCTTGTTTTCTGCTTGCATCATCATCATCATCATAATATTATAAAGTAAGCTATAGGGAGAGAGAGATATGCGACGTGACACCACTGCCACCACCACAAACATGACCATTTTTTTCAGACAGGGGATTTTGACATTTTTAATGGGAAAGTCATTGTACAGTGAAAAGTTGACTGTTGTGCTTTGTTGTTGCCTGACTGTGTAAATACACCGTATCAAATTCTTTTAAAACCACCTCCGCCCCCTTAGACGTATGGTTTGGCATCATGATGACTATGACATAATGTCTCTCTTTCACTCTATCTCTGGAAAATTCATGGCAAAACAATATGGTCGCGCAAGAGTATGCATGTAAAGTAGTTAGCAAGAGAATGGAGCAGCAGCAGATGGCTATAATAGATGATCTGTATATTATGCATGCACGGATCGTCATCATGACGAGTTGAGAAACTTTTGTTTTTTTATAATATTTTTTTTCTCTTCTTCTTCTTCTTCAGTTTCACTGTTCATCACTCATTTCACCAGGTCATTGTTATAATGTTGTTGTTGTTATTACCATTCTCGTTTTCATCATCTCCTCTGACGGTCTCTGATCATCAAACATCAGCCTTCTCCACTGACATCATTAATCTTGATCAAAAAGTGGAAAATTTATTGATCACTGGCTGAAACTTTGTTGAATGCAATATGAATCATGATATGTCGTTCTTTTACATCACCACCAGCTTGCTCTCCTGCTATATATACTTCCTTTGTTGATGCCGATATTTTTTTTGGTGGTGGTAAAGAACACACGATGATGATGACAAGGCTAAAAAAAATATTCTTAATGATTTTGTCTGTGTGTTTTTTTTGATAAGATTTGTTGTCGCTGGTAAACAGTTTGAAATTTTGGTACGTTTGTTAACATGATATAAGGGCTGCGTGTGTGTCAAAAGAGTTGCCGAAGAGAAAAAAAAATGAAATATTATCCAGATCTAGAGGTATATATTTTTATATTGCATTGCTGTGATTGATTGATAGTTATTTTACTACTTGTTTCTTTGAGATGATGACTTTGTAGTTTTGTATTTAATGTTTGTTTTATGAGTTTGGAACAAAAATGATTTTTTTTGAAATGTGAGAAGAAATGCTAATTTGAGATGAGCTATTATTATTACTAATGTTTAAATGTATTTATTTACAATTTGTAAAGGATGTTATATACATACAATGTAAATGTACAAAAACATGAAAAAGATACATTTCAAGTTTACGTGCTGATGACGCTGTTAACCCATTCGGTGAAGTAGGATACTTCACTGTAGACACCTGGGTAGTTTGGTCTAGCACAACCAGTACCCCAAGATACGATACCGCAGACAAAATTGGTGGCATCCTCTTTGCACATCAAGGGACCACCGCTGTCTCCTTGGCCTATGGAAGATTCACCCATACATTTTTATCGGTCAAATTCTACTAACTTTGTAAATATTTTGCTTATTTTATATTCAAGATTACGAACAGGCATCTTTTCCTCCTTCGCCTATTAAACCAGCACAGATCATAGAATCGGCAATCCTGGCAGATCCGTAGGCAGCTCGGCATTGGGCGTCGGTAATGTATGGAACGGTGACCTTCATCAGTTTGGCACTAGAGATTCCACCTTCAGTTAAGCGTCCCCATCCAGCAGTGGTAACACTAGCGGTGGGAGCAAATCCTGCAGCGGGCAATGCAGCGGGTTGAACTCGAGAGTTAAATGTGAAGGGTTGGGACACTTTCATGAGGGAAATGTCGTTAACATAAGATCCCCTGCAAAAAATCATACATATGTATAGATTATACTTAGAATAGATTATCTTTACAAATCAAGTGGATGTATGCATATTATCTCTGCATGTGGACTTACCCTTGGTAAGATGGATGATTGACAATGCGCACAACGCTGCGCCTTTGTTCAGTTCCTTCGCTAAGGTTGTTGTCGTGATCTCCAGCGACCAATTCGTAAGATTCGACAGTGCCTTGTGTGCAATGAGCGGCTGTCATGACCCATTCCGCCGAAATCAGACTTGCGTTTCAAATAAAAATTAAGTAAAGTAAATTTAAAATAATCTACCTTGGTAAAAAAAAATATTTAAATTTTATTAAAAATACCTTGCCCCACAAGAGTGAGATGGTCGACGGATATCAACCATCCATGGGAATTCCCCTACACCGGCTTCTACACCTCCAACGATTAAAGTGGAGGCATTGCTGCGGTAGGGAAGGGCTACAAACAAAAGTCCAGAAAATAATTTAGCTTGAAATTTATAAGCACAAAAGAGGAACGAGAGCTTTGCTTTCTCTCTCTAATAATAAAAAAGTAACTACAAACCTGAGCTCAACGTGATGGTGGCGAGGGTCACCAACAATAAAATCACTGCTTGATTTGCCATTTTGACAGATTTTTCAGTAACTTTTTTTAAAAGTAGTGTTGGAATTGTAGCCTTTTCTGCTTAATTGTTTGATGATGTTGCTTGTGAGTCGAAGCTGTGTATGATTTGATTTATGAGAAAGATGCGATATTTATATGAATTTAATTTGCACATTTTTGTTATCATTTTCTAAAGTGTTTTGAATCATTTGAACCGCATAACTTTATAATCAGATCAAAGCAAATAAGAAAATGGACATGTTTTCAATCAAATTAACTCATAGCTCATGTGATTGTACAGATATTTGCTCATCGAAAAATCACTGACCCTGTACATTTTTCTCAGGAAATGTCCAATCGAGGATAATTGATGGAGAGCAAAAAGCCTGGCATGACGGACGGATAAAGTACAAAAATTCCATGATTTTTTTTGCAGTATTAACTTGACTTGGGACTAAAGAGATACTATAGTCTGTAATTTGTAGTGCCAATATCCTGAGTAAATAAATGTATGCATGTAATGTAGATGTTTACGTGACACCTCAAATATGACTGATAACAATTTGCTACACACGCCACTGGTGCGATATACTTATACTTAGGTAAGCTGTATAAATAATCGTCGTTTATTGGATACTCATCCATCAGCCTAAAAGAACGTCGTCATCATCACAGGATTTACCTGGCCAAGCAATATAATTGTTCGTGGAAGAAGATCAAGCTGAAAGCAAATCTGTCATACTCATACATATTCAGGTATTTAAAAAAAGGCAATTTTGTAACATGTATTGCAAATTAAACGGAATTGAGCCTATAATACATTCAACTCACAAAACTTAAATCACTTGAAAGTGACTGACCCAACACCCAATCATTTTCTGAGTTGCGCAGGCATTGCACCTTGCAACGTGAATTTTGTGCATGCAACTGCATAATAATGCCCATATTATGCTTTCTTTGAAAATATGAACGAAAGTTGAAATAAAAACATGCATAATAACAGACAAGATATAGATACATAAATGTATTTTTTTTTACAGTTCAAGGCAATGTTGTGAGAGCATTGCTTCTGTTTACTTTTTGTTGCATTGTTGTATTTAAGTTTTATTTGATCTTGCATAATATACAATATTTTGTTCCTTCTAAAACAATGGAACATACTTAAACACACAAACATTGTTTGCATTTAAAATATGATGATAATGTAATGCAATAATAAGCATAAATGCGGTGATGAACTGAAACCC
>JAHZNC010004933.1:0-21130 GCA_027744095.1 Zhuqinia jingwanae | reverse complement strand
AAAAAAATGTATAATAATATGCTATGTAAATATTTAAGTATACAATTTACTTAAACAAAATACAACAAAACAACTTATTACATATTAATAATTAAGAATAAAATAATTTACTGCTAGAATGTAACTTATGTACATGGTCGGCTACACAATAAAAATAAATAAATTTAGCGGCGGAAAGATTTTACCACGTTATATAATAATAATAATAATAGTAATAAAAAAGCAATGCTAAAATATTTACTACAGAAACTTAAATCTCGGGTAAAAATTCCAAACCCTAAAAAAATCAATATAAAATTAATTATTTATCCTATCACGCAAAAAGAGAGAGAAGAAATCATCAAAAATGTGTAATTTCAAATTTATCCGATGAAAAGGCAACAAAATTGTTTGTATGTGTGTAAATAGTTTGAAAATATTTTACCGCCTAAAATTACCATGTCAAATGTCACTCTTTGTACAAGATTGCGTATCAGTTTTGTATACAACAACTTTTCCCACTACATCACCAATCAAAAGCGTTGAGCGCGCTATAAAAAAACTGAATTTTCCCGGAAAATTTAAATTCTGGATCAATACGATTTATTCATTTTGTATTTTTTATGTTAATTTTTTTAGAAGCCTGAAACAAAAAAATGCTTCCAAGAAACGCCATCGAAAAAAGCGCATACATGACTCGGTATGTGAAAAATGTGTAGTTTTAAAACAATAAGCAGATTTAAAAAAGGAGACTATAAAAAATTCTTTTTCACGAAAAATGGTGCTAAAAATAAATTGAACAATCTTTAAAAAAATATATATATGTGCATCATATTATGAAAAGCTGATAGCTTTGTGGTGGTATGGTTGCAAAAAAAAAACGAGCAATTTTGAAAATGCGCTAAAAACCCATGAATAAACTTAAAGATTATTTGTACGTCCCATGAAATGAAACTTGGGCAGTACCTTTTTTAAATCTAGTGTGTACAAGGTAGTTATTTAGATTAGATACATATATGTGAATTGAGCGACCTTTCTAAATAAGTTTTGCAAAAGTTTTAAATACTTAAATTCGTCTGGTTAAGTTACTACTCCACCGAGGAAGATATATTGGAAGCATCAAGAGAGTGTAATGTAATACAAACTTGTTTCTCAACAAAAGTATAATAATTTTTTATTTTGTAAATTTGTCATCGTCATCGCAGCCGCAATCGGTACTCAAACAAAAATTCTAATTTTAAAAAATCGGCGCGGTAAAATATACATAGGTATTTAGACATCCAGGTTTTTTCTTTTCGTTGAGAAAAATTATTAAATTAAGTGAAGAGAAACACTAACGAAAAAAACTTACAATTACATAATCAATCAGCAGAGCATCAAAAAAGCGATATGAGGGGAACGACACAGTTGCTATAAAAAATGTAAATAAAAATACGTACTTAAAATTACTGTAAATAAAAACCGGGATTATTATTGCTACATTTAATGGTAGTGCGATGCGACGACACGGGAGAAAATTATTTAAAAAACGAATGTGAACGAAAAAATCAAGTTGTTTTTTTAGGCTAAATAAATTAGCTTAAATATAATATAATTATAAATTAAAACAAAGATGGCAATATAATAAATAAACGATACGTGTATTACGGATAAAAAAATAACGAAGAGAGCTACCTTCAAACTAAAAAAAAATACAACTGGACCTTCTATACACTCCAAAATAATAATATAAGTTTTTTCCCGTAATAGATTTATTGTATTTGTGCAGAACCCCTTTTTACCACAATATATTCAACCCAGAATACAGGCTGTACATTTTTTTCACCGGGCTTAACCGGAAAAAATATATTTATAATGTATGGAAAAAAAATAAAAAATAAAAATCTTCACACCCACATCACCATAAATCTTCACGTTTAAATTAAAAGAATAGAAGGATAAAATGGAAAGGAATCTGAAACTTTTAAGATAAAAAAAAATGTATACACGTGGGGATACGCCACCCACTACAAAAAAAATCTCTCTCATTGTAATCAATTAATTAATAAAATTATTATTAAAAAAAAATCAATATCTAAACAAGACGTTTTTTGGATTCCTCACGATCATCATCATCATCTCTTCGATATAAAATTATTCTTCACAAAGAGTTTTGTTTTTTTGAACGTGAATTTTAAAACATGAACCGTGTCGCGCATTAATAAAAGTATAATTATCAATATTAAATGTAAAATATAAAGAAAATAATTGATGATGATTGATTGGTTGATGACGGACAGCAACAATAAATCGAAAAAAATATGAAAAACAATTTTTTTTTGAATCACAAACACGTTTTGAATTTACTACTATCATTATTATATTGATTATTACAAGAAAAAAGGATTTTTAAATTGTATAAATTAATTTTACAATTATTATTATGAGAACATGATTGTTATGATATAAATTCTTACAAAATTCCACAAGAACGATTCAACAAACAAGATGGAATCATCAGAAATAAAAATGACAAATAACCAGAAAAAAAAAGTTACAATGAAAACTGACTTGAATTTTTATTTTGATTAAATTATAACAAAGTTTTTCATCATGAAAATAATTCATCATATTTCTTTCTGTTTTTTTTAAAGTCATTTTTTCTTTTTGTCCGAAGGTTTTATTATGCCTTTTTCTGCTTCTTTAGTTTCAGGTTTACTGTCTTTCTTGGCGGAAGCAGCAGCTTCCGCTTCTGGTTTACTTTTGTTGTCCGTTTCCTTTTCCAACTTTTTCCCTTTCTCTTTTTTGTTCTTCTTTTCCTCTTTTTTGTTGTCACCTTTTCCGGCTCCGGTCTCCTTCTCTGTCGTGACTATTGTTATTGGTGGGGGCTCCTTGGAATCCTTTTTCTTATTCTCTTTCCCCTTTTCTTTCGAAGTGGTAGCTTCCACCTTGACAGACTCGGCCTCTTTCCCATTTTTCTTTGTGGGTGGCTCTGCTGCTGCTGCTCCCTTTTGTTCGTCTTTTTTATCTTTAGTTTTCTTTGCTCCGTCTCCTGTCCCATCTCCAGCTGGGGTAATAGAAGTAGCTCCTTGTTTTTTTGGAGGTAGTAAAGCAGTTGTTGGTTCTTCACCCACAACATTTCCAGCTTCCTCGTCGTCCTTCTCTTGACTTGGCCTTCTTTTGTAACGGCCAAAAAATCGATTGAATGCAAGTGCGATGCGAGCACCTAGACCCATAGACTGAATACGAAGGTCTTCCAGTGAAATGTCGATTTGGATTTGGGAGGCTCTTCGGTACGTGGATCCTCCACCAGCGGGATTTATTCCACCTCCAGCTGAGGAGAAAGTGGCACCGGACAGTACGTCGGATTGTTGAAGGCTTTCAGTGTCAGATTTGAGTTCCGTTCTGATTTTGTCCAGCGCTGAAATAAAATAGCATTGTAATTAGATGTCATATTTGTAAATTTTTGCTATATTTCACTATTTGTTCGTTCATTTGAATTCAAGTAGTATAACACTGAAAAAATCGCAAATGGATAATCAATCACCTTTCTTCAAGTCCATTTCATCCAATTCTTGATTCTGGATCGCTTTAAGGCGCTTTCGAAATTTCCGCATGATTTTTCTCCGAATATAATCCCCCTCGATTTCCTGCTTGGTACGTGGAATCCGAAATTTGAAACAACAGCATAGCAAAATGACTATATCAAATGAAAATTTACACATTTTACAACACAGTTTTTAAAAGATAATACAAGTATTAATGTAAATTTAAAATTTCTCACCGACGCTGGTCACTGCACCAATGGACAGAAAAATGCAATGCCACATTCGCAAGCCATGCCAAACTGTCTCCTCTAACCATTCGTTTTGGTCGATCACACTTGCCCCTGCTCCAGGCTCCAAGGGACACCCCTTCAATAAAATATATCCAATACATTGCAATTTAAGGTAGGTGTATGTAAATAATATTGACCACTCTCTCTCCCCCGAAAAATGAAATATCGCAACCCAAAAAGGGTAATAAAAATTGGGTGAAGTGTCAAGTTACCCCAACTTCTTTGTCAATGGAACCACCACCTGCTTCGTCCCCACGCAGCATATTTCTTAACAATTATTCCCCAAACTGACTAATATCCCATAATATATCTAGCTATACGCTACAACTCTTTCATTTACAAATTCAATAATGTTTTCTCCAATAATTCAATTAAGGTAAGTAAACTATTGTTGTGGTATAAAGGTACTTAAATTATAAAACCTTTTGGATATGTACATACAAAAGACTAAAGAACGCGAAATCACACACGTGTTTCTTCTTCACCCTTTCGACGATAATGATAACTGAGCAAAAATATTTCAACAAATTGGTCCTTCATCACCATCACAAGAAAAACAAATCATTGGCATACACAACTTATACGTTATAGCACAAAATTATATTAAATTTTTTTTCGGTGTGGCTTACCTGTTTCGTGCCATTAGCGCATTCCTTATTTTCAAACATGACAGCTGCTGTGTTGCTACTACTATTTACTTGCTAGACCTAAAGTCTACACTGATTCTTTTCCAGAAGCAATAAAATAGATAAGCCTCTATAAACACACTCTTAATGGACTCTCTATATGTATTGCTCCTTATCGATAAAATAAAATTATGTGTGAGCCTTTGCAAGAAAAGAGGAGCAAGTGCACCACCACCGGATGCTATTAGAGCAATTAATGTCACTATATTCTCCACACATTTGGTACAGTCGTGTACGCAAAGGAATAATATGTCATTGATTTGATTTATGATGTTTTACTGCTCAAGCAAAGTACTCGCTCGACCCCGACACAATAAATAAATAAATAAATAAATACACTGTTTTAGATAGGTATATATTATTATTATATGTATTACATTCAGTTTTTTTTAATAAAACCACAAATCGCTGTGAAGAGATTCTCTTTTTGTGAAAGACAATAATAAATTTGTTCTTATAAGTTGGGTTGGGTTTTTACAAGTGATGCATATTCAGTGAGAGAAAGCAGCGGTGGTAGATATGATGATGTTCTACAGGATAATAATTGTCTGTTGATCAGATCAAATCTTCTTTCTTTTTTTAGCTATCCGTGGAAATGCAGAGACCCGTTTTACAATGATGAAATGAAACGGGGTTTGCTTTCCAGCAGCAAATACGGAACAACTCACAGTTTTTAATATAAGCCGTTTCATGTAAAGCTTGTGCATACATACTACATACATACATACATATACTTTTATGCAGTGCACGAACCAAAAGTACTGATGATGATAATACTAATCGGTGGTGGTAATCCACCCATTTCTCCGATCTGTCTGTTGTATCATCATTATCATCATTTCATGGCACGCCACATAAACGCATCTAGCTAAAAGGAAAAATAAAATATGGGCTACATATTTATATAATATTTGTAATAGGTTTATGTCCATTGTCTGGTTTTATACTTCTTTTCCAGTCCTTCCGTCACTGCCGTAACGTTTAGTAGGTAACTTTTGGCTAGTTGCTAGTTACTATATGAAATCGAATAGACACAAGAAAAACGGCAAGCAGATCAGAGATCAAGATGAGAGGAATGAGAGAGAGAGAGAGCACGAAAAATATTTTTTATGATGTTACATGCACCACACGCACACAAATATTATTATGCATTTTGTGGAATATAAAACCGATATTCATCCCTTCACAAGTCAAGCAGAGAGAGAGAGAGAGAGAGTATAAGAGTTTTTTTTATACAACCTTGTTAGCATCATAAATTCATAATAACAATAATACCTTTTACGAGTGAGATTTTATGACAGGACACGAACACACGCTCCAAGCTTAGTTCCATGCGAGGCTGTTAGAATACATACGCTTTCTACTTTCACCTACATTTTCTCTTCAAACATGCTCATCATTTTTCATCCTGAATTTTTTGTGTTGCTGCTTGCCAGGCAGGTAGGTTTCTTGCATGGAACATTTATAAAACATCGTTTTTTGGTTCTTGGTGCTTTCTGCTAGGAAAATGGTTTCATGATAGACAAGCCTCTCTACTTCCGTATATTTGATCCATCTGGTCGGGAGAGAAAAGTTTATACCTTTACTCATGTTCCAGTTGAGATGAGATGACTACAACTGATTACCTGACAAAGATCAACAAAAAGCTAAAAACCTGTTATATAAGCCATTATATGGTATGTGCAACCTCTACCTTTATTTTTGACTCCACCCAAATAATTTATATACATGCTTTTTTAACATATGGTAATAATAATGTGGACTCCGTTTACTTTGTGTAACATTTTGAATAAAAGGATGTGTTAGATATTTTGTTTTATTATTACAAGAATCCGTTGATACATTTGGAATCGCAAGAATCCATTTGGATACATTCACGCAAAAAAAACGATAAAATAATGATAATGATATGAGACCAGGAACACGACGTTAACACGACTTTTTCACAATTAAATTATAATTGCAGTACGCATCTACATATACACACAGCAGACATAACAACAAAACACACAGTGTTAAAGGCAGACACAAACAAAACCTACTTAAATGTGTAAGAATATATAACAAAAATTTGATCAAAACTACGACAAGACTATATCATACAATTTTAATTATTATTGTTAACCAAAATTGACCAAATCAAAAAAAACATGACTAAAACGCATAAATTACTAATATTAAGTAAATGGGTGATTGATTAGTAATAATAATATATGAACATTGCGTGAAATGGCCTAAATTGATTATATTTGGGGAAAATTTTATGGCAAATAAGTTGGATTATCGATCCCACCGCCAATAATACCTGTTCCCTTTATTAAAGCAGGAGGTGGTGGAGGAGGAGGAGGAGGAAATCCATCATCTGAAGAGTTGTAGTGATCATGCGTGGGAGGAGCCATTCCAGTAAGTCCTTCCGGATGATGATGATGGATTGCTGACGGCTGTGGATATTGTTGGTGTTGTGGCTGATGCTGTTGCTGGTATGGTGTATTTGCGTAAATGTTGGTGTGTGCATAGTAGTCATACGAGGTGGGTGAAGTGGATCCCATGGAGGATCCATTATTGGTGTACATTGACGAAGGATACAATGTCCCTCCACCAACCCCGCCCTTCTTAGTGGTGTTCAAACCACACAAGGTGTCCAGATAGGTGAGCTCACCAATAAACAGGTAAACAACCCAGAGGGTGTACATCCGGTAAATCAGGTGAATGATGAGGTCAAACACGACCAATGCGAAGGCAACTTGGAAGCACAGGATGAGAATGAGAATTACCAGAGACAGAGCTGTGATCACGGTTTGGATGTAGAACCACCATTTGCACCGTTTTATGCTATACTGCATTCAGACGCAATAGAAATACAAAAGTATTTAAAATTCTAAAAAAATTATCCTATTATCTAATAAATCTTTTAAATTGGCATGTACGTTTCGTGCTCCAGTCCAAAGAAGTGCAGAGATTCCCACGTTTGTGGCGAGAAACACTGTGAGTATGGTCCATACTCCGGTGGTCACGTAAGCCGTGTTGGTCACAATAATATGCTGCTGTTGCTGATCCGCCACCACGTCTGTTCATAAATTAAGCAAGGAACAATTTTATTGCCAGAAAAAATTATTTCCCCCAAAATTGTTTGTATGGAGGTTCAATTTGTTGCAAACATATTAATTTTATTAAGTTTTGGGATTAGTAACTGTGATAATCATAATCGCCTTCACAGCTTGAGTCGTTCTTGACATCATCATCATTTTTTACTAGAACAAGCGCTTGGGGTTCAATAGCTTTTTTACCGTATTTTTCGTCAATGTTGAGAGCAAGATCCGAAATGAAGATGATGAGCAGAATGAGTGCCACGAGCTACGATGAAAATCAAGGGTAAAAAAACTTTGAATGAATTTTATAAAACGCATGTGCTCATGCTTATTGACTCAGGAGTAAAAAAAAATCTTACAATGTCCACAACAGCAACTATCTTCGCTCCAGTTCTTAAAGTGATGCAACAACAGGGATTTAAAAGCGCCATTTTGAGAGTTTGTCCCATCAAAAGACTGGCAAACACTTTGTGTTCTTGAAAAAAACTTCTTAAAACATGACCTCTTCTGCTTCTTTCCAGTCCAATTCCCTATTGAAATATAAAGAGTTTTTATGTTATTATCAACGCTCTGCACTCTATTATTTACCACAAAATTTTTTAAAATTAGGGAAAATATTAAATGAATTAAAAAATAAATATCTTATCTCACAAAAAGGTGCTTTTATGGGAGTTGCATAGCCAGCAGCACTTTTTGGATGTGATGGCGGCTTGGATGACCATCACCTCTGTACTGACTATATGTATTAAAGCTCTATATTGTTGTATGCTAATTATTGTACTGACCAAAACGGAATATTAGGATTATGATAATGCATTCGTGCGCTCTGTAATAGGCATTAAAATACACAACACATTATTTTGTACAATGTAGTTAAAAAAAGTCAACGCTACAATTCCGATCATAAAAAAATATCAATATGATATTGCTTGCATGCTGAATGTGCTATAAATGTACACATAGAGCCCATGGTTTTTTTTGGGCCTGCTCGCTCGCTCGCTCGCTGGCGTTTTTGTTGAGTTGAGCAATAACATTATCTTAAGATCACATCACAACAATCCTGCTAAGATTTGACTTGTTGCAAATATGTAACGTAATGTTTTTTTTCTCTCTCAAAGATAGTAAAAGTGAATGGGAACAAACAAGAACGGTCACCATTGCCAGTTTTGGTTCGATTTCCATATATGAATTGATGAGCAATGATGTTGTTGTTGATGATGATGGTGATCTTCTTTTTAGCTTGAGCTGACTTGACTCTGACTGTTTGTGCGTAGAACACGGAGAGTGTGATGTGATGATGATGTCGCAAAAATAATATCTACTCTTTTGACTTGAAAATAGGCAACAGCAGCAATAATAATAACAATCATGACATGAAAAAAAAGAATGTGATATAATAGGTAGTAAGCCAAAAAAAAAAATAACCACACTACCTATTTAGTTATTTAGTTTATGATGATAATGATGGATTAGGTATGTTTCGTTCACTGCAGTAATAATGCAGCAAATAAGTGGAGTGTAGGATGCCCAAGATTGATAAATAAAGAAGAAGAAAAATGTGCATTTGTTTGGTCAATTATTATCGAGACAGAGGATCTTATTATAATCTTATGTTTTCTTTTGAGTTGAGACATATTCATTATGAAAAATTATAAATGTATGGAAAAAAATGTATTGTATGTATGTGATTGTAATTTTTTATAAATAGAGGTAAGTACAATGGTGTTTGTTTGATGCTATCATTATTATTATTATCACCATACTTAAGTTGCAGCAAATAAGTGGAGTGTAGGATGCCCAAGATTGATAAATAAAGAAGAAGAAAAATGTGCATTTGTTTGGTCAATTATTATCGAGACAGAGGATCTTATTATAATCTTATATTTTCTTTTGAGTTGAGACATATTCATTATAAAAAATTACAAATGTATGGAAAATAATGTATTGTATGTATGTGATTGTAATTTTTTATAAATAGAGGTAAGTACAATGGTGTTTGTTTGATGCTATCATTATTATTATTATCACCATACTTAAGTGTATACCTGAGTATAATACTTGGGTGTTAATATTTGTGTGTGGATTTAATTTGTCGCCACATTTTTTTGTCCATGACTGAGCAAAGATAATTAACCCTTTTGTATTCGTAGCTTCTGCTGCTGTGAGCAAAAATTGTCTGCATATTTTGCACGAGTATATGGCAGGTAGCAAGAAAATAAAACAAGGAAAAGATGGAGTGAAAATGAGATGCTAATTGAACTAATTGATTTAGTAATTCCAAAGGTATACATACTGCTCTGTGATGTCTGTGCTTTGGGAAATTACGCAAGGTTTTGAATTGGAAATGAGATGTAATGATAATGATCCAGGTTTGCAAAAAAATATATACATTTTGTCACAAAATGTGCTCATTTTTCATTTTACCAAGTGTACGTGTAGATGGGCTATTAAAGTGGTAATAAAGAACAACGATATATTTGCGAGACGAATAACAACAAGGAACTAGGAAGTCACGTCAGTCAGAAATAAACTTGGCAATTTATCTGCATCAAAAACCTACTTACATTTACTCAAGAGAAGACATCAGTACTAATAACCACGAAATATTTTTTTGCGCATCTGCCCACGCACCCAGCATTTATAAAATCATGAATCACTACGTGTGGGGTGTGGAGGTGGGCTATTCGCAGCGCAACAAAAAGCCAACTCAACTTTGATCATTCATCATATTTATCTACGTATCACNAACTTTGATCATTCATCATATTTATCTACGTATCACACTAGGCGTCTAATAAACATGCATGTTTTAATACAATGCACAAAATTACACATCTTGTCACAAACTGGCATAGTATTGTACTGTAAAGCCATCCAACTATTTGATTCTCGTTTTATAAATACATAATAATTCAAAAAAATCTTCATTTGTTGATAAGTAAATGCGTGTAATTTAGTACTGTTGTCATAACGAAACGAACGAAAGGTAAACGAAATTAGGATTTCAAAGATATTTTTATGCATCATTTTAGACGTTTCTATAAATGAATACATTGATACTTTCTCGGAAACCAATATGGGCTTCTGACGAATCATCTTTCTAAATTTTTGAGCATGAGGGTGTAAAAGGAAGAAAATCAGGGTATTTTACATAATCCATCAACTTACCTTGAAATCAGATTCTCAAGAATGTCCTTCTTTTGAGTACAGTTGTTGGAAAACAGTAAATGCAATTTAGCAAGCCGCAACTGTGAATTGCATCTTTTTTTGGCAACATTTTATTCAAGACAATCCATATTTCTGTGTCACAGCTGCATTATTATAAAACCCGGAAAATGTATTCCTTACTAAAAATGTACATGATTAATTAATTTCAAGTTTAAAGTGCGATGAATAAATTAAAAGAACAGTTTTTTATTATGTGGGTGGATATAGTACGTATTTATTGTATTTCTCTTTCTCTGAATTTCTACAGACAGTCACCATTTTTGACAATTTCATTTTTTTTTATACTTCTTTCTTCTTCTTCTGATTAATATTTTTTTATACAATATAAATACACCTATCAATCATGTATAATTTATGCATAAATCTATGAAGACATATACATATAACATACATATATCAATAATCAATATCATATTATAAGAACCATATAATAATTAGTACTTATAGTTCATAACATACATTAGAATTATAATATTTACCGGTATATGTTCTTATCCTTTTTACTTCCTTTTTTTGAATACACATTTTGTTTTTGGTAACCTATAACTTTACTTTTTAATGATCACACTCTCAAAACGCTAAAATACACTTACATATTTAAAAAGGTATATGTCAACTTGACGGAAATGAAAAATAATGCCGAGCATTAATTTTATACTATATATTTATTTGTTTAAATATATGCCACCTACAACACAACCTGCTATAATACATATACTATTTTAATATGCGCCCTTTTAATACAAGTCCCATTTATTTTTGCATCCTGTGACATAAATAAATAGCAATAAAAAATTATAGCATTTAATGTTAAAGTATTTTCCTGTTTTTCCCTAAAAGGTCTGCTCACATACTGTGTGCAATCAACTAACAAGCTAAACTATAACACAAGGATAATAATTATGTGTACATGGCGATATGGATCAAAAGGTACACAATAACAAGAAAGAATACCTATTGTAGATACTGAGTTTTTTTTTAAAGTTTGAACTTGAAGACTGTATATGACTTTAAAGTGTGAATCTTTCCTTCAAATTTAGTTAGTAATAATCGTAATGATAAAAAGATATCGCTCTATAATAACGTATTATGTTAGCATTTATATTACAGTAGCAAACCGACCTTGTTAATAAACGAAAACACATCTGTCCCCTCTTCATTTCATAATATTGCGCCTGTCATACTAAAAAAAATCATTTTTTAATATCCATTTTGCATCTGATGAACTTGCTTCATTTAATAGGGATACTAAATAAGTGAAATATGAGGAATGAAAAATGGTAGAAATCTTTTATTTCTCTCCATTTTACTTACCCAAATGGAATAGTAATGTTATCGTGTGTGTGTGTACACAAGAATAATAATTATTTATTTATGAGCGCGATCATGTCTAAATTAGTTACTATTTTAATACGTATCGTATAAAAGCATATTTAGACAAAATGACTGGGCTGGTTAGTTGAGTTAATTAAGTACCTGGTATATTGTACTGTATTATTATTTAGCAAATTTTTCATACCACATGAGCTAAAACAAGCTAATGAATATGCACATATTATGAACTTTTTTTTAATAAACTGACAATGCTTTTAGTAAAATTATACAATCTTTTTGAATATTTAATGTGGCTGTGTGGTTTTGTTGATCTGCGACATGACTAGAATGTTATTTCTTATATATATATCTACATAATATAATATGTTAGTATGCTTACTTACGACTTATGTAATTATGTAATGTTTAAATAGCAATGATTAATGCAGTGTGTTAAAGTGTTAGATGTTGGATGGTTGGGATTGCGCGGGGTAGATGAAAGTATGTGTGATGTAGAGGGCGTGTGTGTTAGTTTGTTTAAGTGGTAATTAGTTAAAACTTAATCAAGAAGCAGGACGAATATTATACTTTTTCACGTTTATGACATCTTTTTAAGCGGCTTAATTTTTTTGTAATAATATATATATATTTTTTTTAGCAAGGCATCGCGTAATTATAAATTGGTGAAATATATATATTTTTTGTAAATTTTCATTGCGTATTTTTCATGACAAAAAATGCTGGAGCATATAAATACAGATTAAGCCATTCACGGATTTGTTGACAGATATGCAAGCAAAATTAAATTAAAAGCAAAAAAGAAACGAATATTTATACACATCATCAATACAATTGTTTTACTATAATTTCAATCGGACAACTTTAATAACTTAATATAATATGACGAGAGGAAGAGGTGCTACATATTTTATAGTTTTTAATATCACAAAAAGAACCAAATGAAATTATATATATGTATAATACATGATAAAAGAAGCTTTTTCTGCGGATACAATAATTATACTTAATCATCATCATGATCACCATTCTACAAAATATTCACATATGACATGTATCACTATAAAAATCTTTTTTCCTGCCGTTTTTGTAAATAAATTCATTGTCTGCCCTTTGACGAGAAAAAAAATCTGTAAGTCCTGTGCAAATAGAGACAACAGTTATATATGGAGATAGTCAGTTCATTTCCAGTAAATTAGAGATGTCATCATTCTTCTTTTTCATCAGACAATAGGCAAAATAATAAATGTTTACCAAAAACAGGCTGAATCCAATAATTTACATGCATAAAGCAGCAGCCTCTTATTACGATCAAAATCTACAGTAGTTATTTCAGTTTTTTCCATCATTCATACCTATAATACATGTCGTATATTATTATATTGAAAGCAGTTCTCATGCAATATTTTTTTTACTCGTACATTTTTTAAATTTGTATATACAGTCAGTTAATCATATTTACAACTTACAACTAATATATATTTTATTTAGAGTAGTATTTATTTATTATTATTATTATGCTTAGACAACTTAACTAGACAAATCAAACGTTGTTGCATCAAAACGAAATTTTGCTCACTACAAAAAATCAAATACTTATGCAACGGCAAAAAATGTAATAATATTCAAAATTAGTAAATTCACTAAAAAAATTTATTCGCAGGCCGATATTTTCTATAGTTTATGTAGCATTGTAGCAATACTACTTGGGTAAGTGATTTGATTTTTTTTACATATGCGTGTGTAGTAAGGCTCTGTAGGGATACTGGAAGAAGCGGAACGCAGAAAAAGTTGAAACTAAAATTAATAATAAGAATTTACACGCAACGCACAAAATTTACAGGAGGCCGGCTGATAATAATGTTGAGGTCAAATTAATAGAAAATAATAAATGATTGATTGTTTTGGAGAAGCTAGTCCATCCCATCTTCAAGGACCGCATTTGTATATCTAAATAGCTTTTTGGGGGGACTCGTCACATTCACAGCTTTAATGTCCATCTGGTGATGAAGGGGCTGGTGAGACACCACCTGAGGTGGCGTCCGGATTATCAGCAACACGAGGCGCAGGTGTTGTGTTTTCCCCGGAGCTGCTATTTCCTCCACCCCAAATTGAAACTAAAAAATGTGCAAATAATAATAATAAAATTAATTTAAGGTATAAACTCAAAAGTATATTCAACGTAAAAATCAAATTACTAAAAATAATTATAACCAAGATATTATTTACTTGAAACTAGTAAATTAAAAGTCAAAATTTAATAAAGGGTCAAGCGTCAAAGATAAAGAGTCCAGTGAAATGTGATTAAATCTTGTTGCTACAATTTTGTTTTTTAAACGTGTGTGTTTTAAAGCATAAAAAAATCAGGATTTATGGTGATTTTCGATACAAAAAATATATAGGTGTACATATAAAAAGCTACATATTTGACGGTAATTACTTAACGAACAAAGCTCAAATTAAGCTATAAATAGCAAAATACATTTATAAGCTGTTTCATATAATATAAAATTTAACATTTAAATTTTTTAAATTAGAGAAATTGACTGTTTACTCTTACTGTTTTAGTTACATCAACTGACTTTGAGATCATGCTGGAAAGCTGATTGCTGGAATGATATTTTCTTAATAAATTTCTTACTTCGCAACGTATATATTATTTAACTTATTATCTTATAATCTTATGACAATTATTTTGGGGTTTATATCGACACAAATATAGCATACATAATACTATTTAATTATATGAGATGTCCCATTCCTTGTGTGATTGATTGACTGGTTATCATTTTATAACCTTTAATACTGCAGTGGAATGATGCGCATATTTTTTGTATGATAAATTCTATGTTTTATGTATGTACATATTTCCTAAATTATTACATCTTACAATTACTTGTTTACTGACAGCTTGTTAGTACATTATATACCATAGATGTTCATGATGACTCATGACACTATCACGTGACATGCGTACATTTTCATCTGTCAAATCTCACGTCAACAAAAGTATCACTTTTTTTGAAACCTAAAACTGCATTATGTTTAAAATAAGTATAAGTTATAGTGATAAGTTATTCGTCTAAAACTAAAGAAGAGGGGACAGAAACAAAACTGCTAAAAAAAACTATTTATAAATATATTTATGCAACTGTACACGTATCGCATGTTAATATTATTATAATTAAAATTTGAAACATTTCATTTGAAATCATAAAATTCAACCCGTTTTAATCTTTTATATCTCAAATTTTGTTTGATAACCATATATTATGTATTCAGGAAAGAGCTTTTTAACGCATCATTAGAAATATTTTTATTTTTAAAATAACATTATTTCTACTACCGTATTTGCATTTTGAAAGATAGTTCATTCAAT
Source organism: Zhuqinia jingwanae (assembly GCA_027744095.1). Taxonomy (NCBI): domain Eukaryota; kingdom Metazoa; phylum Arthropoda; class Collembola; order Entomobryomorpha; family Paronellidae; genus Zhuqinia; species Zhuqinia jingwanae. The sequence goes on along the minus strand of JAHZNC010004933.1, from coordinate 5,620 downwards.
TTAATAATTTTTATCCAATTTCTTTGCCAATTTTTTTATAACTCAATAGTTCCGGTTTTTAGCTACATATATTTGCTTGCTAATCAGTCGAATGAAAGCTGTTTGTTGATATTTTTTGTCACATTAAAAATTGTATTGTTCAATTTAGTTTCATGGAAAAAGATAGTAGTGCATAATAGCAATAATAAGTATGCATATACCTATTATAAATAGCCGCACTGTAAAAATTTGACACGGTTATATGAAAAACTAAGATAGCAGCCTTATTTATGAAATGTTTTTTTGGTTAAAAAGGAATTTTTATTTTTTGGAACCTGGAAAAATACTGTTTGCGGTTTATATTATGTAATTCTGTAAAAATTTCTTCCGGGAACACATTTGGATTTTTTTGCAATGATTGCCATTTTGATATAGGATTAATAATAATTTCTCTAGTATGCATATATATATTTTTTTCTCTATCTACAAGCTAGCATAATATTTTTTTAATAGTTTTCCTTTCATAATAATATTGAATATTCTCAAATTCAGCTACTTTTTTTTTACTGCTCGCCGCTACCCTGCCATGTTTTCCCTATCAAATCTGATTCTACACAATTTGTTTTTCTACCTTTTCCTCATCTCACAATTTTGAACGTTTTTGATTATCTGGGTTGTTGTACTCGTGATGAATTCAATCTGGTATGGTAAAATTTCGTATAAAAGCCAATTACAACTTAGTCATGACATTTTTGTCATTAAAACGGTGTATTGTACATTATATATTTTAAGAATTTGTTTTGTAGAATATACTTTGGTTTCTTTTAAGCTGCTACATGTAATTAATTATATATATATGTATATGTTTTTGCTACTTTTGGATAGTGTGCTAGCTACATAATATATTGTTCCAATCCTGATATCATGGGTTTCACTTTTTAGCTTGTTTACAAAAAATTAAAAATAGTCTTGATTTTGGTTTGGTTGATAAATTGTGTTCTTTTTGCACCGATATGAATAGAAAGGGTATTGATAGGTATATATGTATATATATAGTAGAATATATAGAGAATGATACTTTTTTCTTTTAAAAAACTCCAATTTTCAGAGAAAAGCGTAGACAATGGTATAGAATACACACACGGTTAAAAATACATTCAAAGCTTCACATATATGGTTCTTATTAATTTTTTTTTGTTAAAAGTTATTTTTTTTTTGTTTTTCATGAAAGATTCTGTTTTTGTTTTGCTCACAAAAAATGATCTCATATCCCTACTCATCTTTTTTTAATCTACTTACATTTATTATAGCATCATCATCGCTTTACCATTGGAATATTCTTCCCCGAATACTCTCGTAGTAATACTCGTATTATCTTCTTTTTTTGTACGCATGTTACCTGCTATATCTTTTATTTAATTTTTACATCAATAAAATGTTTGTTTACTCTGCTCTGAGGCTATAGAGAATGATGAGACCGTTTTGCTTGCATATGAAATATTTTTTTAATACTTTTTTTTGTTTAGCTGGTTGTTTTGGAAGGGTAATTTTTTTGGGATAAAGCTCTGGGTTTTCGCCACAATTTTATTTTTGTATGTACGCATATATAAATACTCGGTATTAACACATACATATGCTGCGTATTACCATTTATATTACGCATTATAAGGTAATTATCATCTTTTATCATTACACTTTGTAGATAAATACATTGCCGCTATATATGATTGTATTTAAATATGCCACGTAGAGAAAATAGAGTGTGTGTGTGTGTTTCATTCAGATTATGTGAGATTGATTGAATGCTATATAAGCTGCTCTACAGGTGAATACGTAATTTTTGGTTGGATAGAGATAATAATGTACCAATAACTAATACTCGATCTGACAATGACGCTGCAATATACATACATAATATATATATAAATTCTCTATAGTTTTCAAGATAAAGCACCACACCACCACCTGCGCCTAATTATCATAAGTTTATCAACCTATGTTATTTCGAATACAGGTTTTAACATTATCTGTAGTAAATTAAGTTTTTTTTTCTCCCCGTTATTATATATTAAATGCCTATTCATGAACCACTACACTAAACTCACTACTATTTCCCATGAATTTCGTTTCTTGTTTAGTTATAATAACTTTGTTACAAGATTTCATTCTTATCTTTCTTTTTTTTCTCTTTTCTACTACTTTTACTTAATTTTTGCGTATCCTCACTGGATCATCATCACGGATTATTTATGCATCTTGTATTTATACGTAAATAGGGATATTTTTCCTTGACACATGTCATGAAACAGCTTTTAAAATGCTGGGAGCTCAATCACATCTTTTTTTTTGTGATAAATTGATAGTATAAAAAAACGTTGCTTACTATAAAGTTATGTGTTTACAGATTATTGTTTGTTTTCGTTTCAAATCGCAAAATCGTCTCTTTCTCAAGTTTCATATTCATAATGATAAAGTACGTTTTTCCTCAAGTTTTGATGACGTGATAAAAAGATAAGAGATAGATATATATAAACCTCGCCACTTATTTTCTTTACATAATAATACCAAGTTAATCTGATTGTGGTATGGTAAATATATAGGAATATATAGACAGAGATTTTTTTTAAGTTTCTGGTTTTTTGGCATCACAAACACTGATCACTTTTAAGAGAGTACGTACATACACGTAAAAAACAATATAATATGGTTATACACAGTAATTATATAAAATAGCGAGAGTACACAAAGATATACATACAATTATACGCACGTAGGTATATAGAGAAGTACACACGACATTTATAGCTTTCTAAATTAGCTTTATATGGGCTCTGCCACTGCCAATGTATATTTTATGCTTCCTAATTTGCACATTGATATATTAACGATAAGTTATTAACACGACGTTAATAATAATAATAGTTATTATTATTTTTACCCGAAGGAACGAACACCGAGTGAAAGAGAGTGACATATTGTAACTGACCACGTTGATTTAAACACCTATTATAGCTTCCCATTTTTCAAGATACTACTAGCTTGACAGATAACACGACTAAAACAAGTTTAGGTTTTTTTTGCTGGCACACACGAAGAAGAAGATATTACATTTGGTCAACAAGGTTAAAATTAGTGCTAGTTAAATATTATAGCAGTTATTTGTATTACAGAAATGATTTAGCAGAAAGTAATGATGATGCTTTTTTTGGCCGAGAAACATTTAAAAAGATAGGCAACAGGTCATGAGAAAGGTCAGCCAAGTTAAACATACAGAGAGAAAAGATTGAAAGAGTGTGGATGGTACACAAGAGAAAGTAAAGTCAAAGAGTTTTTAGTAGCATCAACAATTGTAGTAGTAGTAGTAATTGTAGAATGAAGACGATTTGAATTGAAAAGAGAACAAAATAGAAGCGGTGGTGGTACAAGACCACATTGACACATGACAGGTTTGAAAGTCGGAAGGAGATGAAGATTATTTTTCTTTCAGGAGGAAGAGGAAAAGAAAGAAGGGATGCTCTAATTTTTTTTTGAAGTAGCAGTTTTGTTGTTTTTGCTGCTGTTGTAGTTAGTAGTGTCGTGTTGAGAGTTGGAGAGTTTTTCATCCTCATCATCAGAGAAATAACAAAGCTAGAGTAGTATGTAGTAGAAGTAGTAGCAAGTAGTATCATCACCATCTCTTTTCTGCCAACTTTAGACTGTCTACGTTCAAAAACCTGTTTACATATAACTCTGTTGTTTTTTTTGTTTGTTCATACATATTTTGTATATAATAATATGTCTACTAAGTGATTGATTTTTTTTCTTGGTTTAAAATATTAACAAACTTTTGGTAAAAGTTTAAAAGGAGAGAAGTTATTTTTAGCTGATTTTTAAAACAAGTTAGGCTTGAATTCAAGTTTGAAAACTTCGCTTCTAGAACAGCTCAAACTTACCGCCAATGATAATGATGAGTATCAAGCCGATTACACCCATTATGATCATCATCTGGAAAACAAATTAAAAAATATTATTTTATGAATTATGGTCAGTATCAACTTTTGGACAGATTTATTTTTCTTATAAATATAATTAAATCTGGAAAGGAAGGTAATTTACCTTCAAGTTCTTCAGCCAAAATTTTCGTTTTAATTTTCCAGCTTGTTGCTCAAATTGTGAGGCGCCCTGTTGCAATGCATCTGTTATATTCCAGAAACAAAAAAACATTATAATCCTTCATGTCCAAGCTAAATTTATACACATGCACGTGCACGTGACAAAATCATAATATTTTACACAAAATATAACACTATAAATAATGAAGGAAAAATGAAATCACGAGAAATCATAATTTTCAGCGAATATACAAAAATTGTGCGATTTTGGGTAAGAATACTGATATTTAAAAGCACAAATAAAAAATACATTTAACGAAAAATAAAAACTAACACTACCCGCTACCACATATACAAGTTACGCATGCATAATGTTATTGATTTGTGGAAAAGGAATAAAAGGATGAGTATGAGGTGTGGGAGTAGGAATCAGGGAGATGGTTTAGCAGTGCAAAAAAAATCGGAAACCCGATACAAAACATTAAAAAAATAAGCACTAAATCAACCATGCATATGTGCATTTAAAACCATAATATTGTAATTTTTTACAAGCAGAAATGGGAATTGTAATAATTATTGGTAAGGTAAAAGTAATATGATTTTTTTCTTTTCCGCGATAGGCAATGAATAGAATATTATAGATTATTATAGTACATCAATGTATATACGACGTAAATAATTATTTTGACAAGTTAATTTAAAACACCAATATAGAGACACACATGTAGAGAAATAGAGAGAGAAGATGAAGAAAAAATGATTAACATTTATAGCGATCAAATGTATACAGCAATTTGAATAGAGTATATATAAAATATGGATACACTTATATAATATACAAACAAAATGGTAATTTGGTTTGAAAACATAAGAAAAACAAGAGAGAATAATGTTTAAAACAGTAACCAGCTCTGTCGTCCAGTTCAGAGAGTTTCTGATCTCTCTCCAGCACTTTCTCTACATTCGTCCGCATAATGTCCACCACCTACACACAATAACAAAAAATACAATCCCACAAACAATCAACATTAAGCGGTTTTCACTGTTTTTTCTTTAAAAATACCCATTAAAAAACTTTTAGCCAACTTTTTTTGTTAAATTCACCTTTTCACAGAGAGAGAGAGAGAATGATTATATTATAAAAATTGCATGTAAAAGCAAACCAAATAATTTTTATTTCGAAATCCCGAAAAATAGGAAGCTGTGTACTAGAAATGATTACTCTGGAATAAACCAACACTACTCCAGTTTCACTAATAACCCCTCATGCCTCCATGCCTTTATTTACATGCTGATTTTAAATGTAATTTATGAAAAATACTTGGTGTGCTTGCTTTGATGAAATCACTACTACTACACCTCCACCCTCAATAAAGCGACATTTCATGATGAATATTGAAAGTGGGCACTCCCTTCCTCCTTCACCCAATTAATGTTTAAAAAAATTATTTATTCTTGTCTCGTGGTTCCATTTTTCCTGTATTTTTTAAATCTTTTATAGTTTTAGTAAATTACCTGCTCTATCGTCTAATTCTGAAAGTTTCTGGTCT
>JAHZNC010004932.1:0-16799 GCA_027744095.1 Zhuqinia jingwanae | reverse complement strand
GCAAGAAAAAAGCATAGCTCTGAACACCATATTATATCTTACATCGTGCTCGTAATGTACCATAACTTTTGCAAGTATAAATAGTATAATAGAATCATTGTCATCGTTAGTAATATTTTCATCATCATTATGCCTGAAACTTCTAAACTAGTAGGAAGTAGGAAGAAAATTAAAATGTCTTTTATTAAGGTTCTTACTATACTTATACATCAAAATAGCATGTAGGGTATAATTTCTCATTTTTGTGATGAACTGTATAATCCCATTCTAAAATGGTTACGATCAATAGAGATTTTAGATCATCATTAATCATTAATATGCATCACCAACCCGGTGACCTAGCTAATGGAAATGGAACAGTCATATACTAATCATTTTTCTTACAAATATTTCAGCTCCTTTATCTGATCGGGACGTAAATGACGTGGATGATGAGGATTCCGAAATCGAAGGAAGCTCAGACGGACCATTGGAAATATAAATTATTACCCAAACGGATATTATGTTTATATATAGCTACAGATATTTTATAATTCAAATTGAAAAAGAAACTGAAATTACGCCGACGGTCCTGATATGATGATCAGATCATATAACCATCACAATGCAGAATATAAAATCAGAACTGTTCGACATTAATCTTTGATTGCAGAGAACAGAGAAGTGCATCTCTGTTTATTTATCTACCGTCGTTAATCGTCAAAATATACATAAAGGCTACGTCAGGCTGCCTGTCAACAATTTCTCCCGTCATCGAAAAACTATCTTCACGTTGAGGTCATCAAATAAACAGTCGACAAATCATCCTCCACAACAACTTAAAAGTAAAAATGCCAGCTTAATTATTAAATCTAAATACCCCTTTATCTCAAGTAATCAATCAGGCAAAAACGTTTAGACTAAAATAATTTTAAAATGGAACAATGTTGATGATGATGATAGTAAGTGAAAAAGTATTTAAGTAATTTCCTTAACAAGATAAGCATGATGTAAAATGTAAATAAGGAAGATTATTTAGCGGATACTGAAATAAATATAATAATAATAATAATAATAATTGAGAAAATTTAATGAATTAAAGCAACTTAAACTACCTATTTATACCATTAAATTACATATTTGTACAAATAATGTAATTGCACACAGAAATCCCATGAAACGTATCCATTAAGGAATGATATGAACTCAAACAGGCGTACATTTTTTCAAAGATGGTTGGTTAAGTGCGCCTCTATGTGAATGATTAAGTATGTTTAAATGTAAACCGTACTATCAATGTGTTTATTATATCAAAGTATTCAAAATCGTGAATTTGCTGAGACTTACAAGATGAAATAATTCAGTTTTTAGTCATACATATTTCTACATTCCATAATATTTCGATGTACACGCATTTATGTATATATTATATATGTACTATAGTATGCAAAAGTGAATATCATGATGATATACCCATACACATATTAATAATAAAATAATGTAATAATAACTATAATAGGACGTAATAAGTACATAGGTGTATATTATGTTAGCTGATTAATACCGGTACTATATTTTAACGTTTTGAAATGAAAATAATATATCGTCAATAAATTACTCTTTGCAGCAAATAAATCAATTAAATGCAGACCGTAGGACACTTAGCCCATAAAAAATAATTAAAACCTCTTGATAAATTGCGGAAGGATGTGAAAAAAAGCAGACGTAATTTAGTTTTTTTTGCACTATATTCCTGAATATTTTAGCATTAATATTTATCAATAAACGCAGATTAGAGTTCGTCACGCGTGGAATCGGTTTGTTGGTGGTGGATCTGTGAGGTGGATAATAGTAGAATGCGTTTGAGATGAAATGATGTTGGATGTGTATTGTAATATTATGTTATGCTTGCTGCAAACACCCTTTCAGCCGTTTTGACTAGCAATTCAGGAGTTTCACTTTTCCACAATCGTAACACGAACAAAAAAGCTCCTTTTCATAATACGAAAGCTCTCATTATCTACCCAGTTTACGCATTAATTAGCACACAGCGTAATGAAATTCCAATAACTGGATGCTATTTTGAAGTTATAGATCAAACAAAACTCGAACACCTTGCATTGCAATACAAGTAGTTTACAAGTAGTTAAAGCTTAATTTTCATGCATTAATATTCTGTGTTGTATTGGATGAACGTTAACTCAAATTGCATAATATAAATCAATAGTGATTTTCATTTTAAAGATAATATTAATTATATATCATTTTAACTATATTTCTAACGAGTGACGAGCAAAATAAATTTATTCCAATACATCCAACGAAACACAGCACTAATAAATACATTTATAAAATTCACAAAAATACCTGTTTTCGTTCGTTTCTTTTCGGACGCCTCTAATTTCAGTTAGTTTTGGTGGAGTTTCGTGTATTTTTGTATTGCATATATAATATGTAACTTTTTACACGTGGCTATATGTTTAAAAGTGCCATAATTTATATCATGAATTGTAATGTTGCTAATTATAATATGTATTGCAAAATTATTGACATCTCGGGGCAAAAATATTGCAAAAATATGTTAATCGAGTTGTGGAATGAGAAGTGTTACAATAAAAAATGTGTGCATATAAAAATATTACGTTACAAGATCACTTATTATGTTGTATGTGGAATGTGGATATGCCAAACACATGGGATGAATTATGCGATGAAATATGTCAACCGTAATTTTGAACCAATGGTCCCGATAACCCAAAATGCAAAAAAAATATATTTCTTTTATATTGTCTGAATACTTATACTGATTATACTTATGCACCCGATTTTTATTTTTAAATATTACATTCCAGTTTGCATACTCACTCTCTATTTTGTAAAAAATAAAATAAATAAAAATAATTGCAAAAAATGCACTTCACACCTCACGTTTTAGAGGCTATAGAGAGCTTAGAACGATAAGATTTATTATTATTAATACAAATTATGAAACAGATAGGATGAAGGGATGCAGTGTAACTTAACCTTGTAACTGGATAGAATTACAATATTGAATATAAAAAACCGAAGTCATTACTACCATTACACATACACTTCATCTACGTCAAATTTGATAAAAAAAATAGCAGTTGTTGTATTCTGAGTTTATTAAATTCAATCTTTGCAATGTTGTTACGAGATTAAAGCGTATATATTCATTTTGTTGTGTATATGGGATGGTCGGTGGTAGTATTATTGTTAAACTATTATTGCAAATGTAAAGTGTAGAGATGTGTCATTAATAACAAATTAATAATTATTCGTAGTAAATTTTGTTAACGGCTAACATGCATTGTTATTGGAATCATATATAACAAGAGTGACTCATCCTTGACTCCTCCACAAAATTGTACCAGTAATATTTAAATTCAATTGTATATTATTGAATGTTTTAAAGGTTATGTAATAATAAATTTTAAAAATACACTACAATATGATCTTTTTTGGGTGAGTTCAGTTTATTTTCTCTTTCATACATGAATCAACAGATCAGAATAATTTTTGTCTTTGTGCAATACACACTGCAAGCAAAGCACAAGAAGGCTTTCTCCCGGCTGACTTTCACTCAGAACATCACGACCGTTCGTAAGCTACATAACAAAGTATAAAAAAAAACTTCATTGAATATACTACTGGAATCTGTGGATGGTTACAACACAACAATAATTTAACAAAGCGTATATCTGTACTGGAATTTGCTATGAGTTATTACCTCTTTCCTGCGTGCATGAGACTGAACGCTTCATTAATTTGATCTAGTGGCATTTCTCCAGTTACAAATTCATCAACCATTACTTTACCTTTCATGTAACCATCGACCAACTGAGGAACAGAATCGCGACTCTTCCATCCACCGAAAGCAGAGCCTTTCCACACTCTCCCAGTTACCTATGATGTATTTCAAACCAAAAATTAAGAATCTCATACTCCTATTAACATGTCACAAATCGTTTAGAAAATCCTATCATATCATCACAACTGAACTAGAATTACATGTATTTATGTATGTATATCAATTTATAATAGTACATTATCTACCAAAATTAATGTATGTATGCACAATGCATTTTAAATCTTACCAGTTGGAAGGGTCGCGTTGATATTTCTTGTCCAGCACCGGCAACTCCTATAATAACACTAGTCCCCCATCCTTTATGACAAGATTCCAGAGCAGCTCTCTACATACAACATATTTATGTCAATTTCATTTTTACGTCAACTTCACCATGTAGAAAATAAAAGATGAAAAATGAATGAATAATCCATTTCATTTTTAATTTACTACCATACCATGGTCTTGATATTTCCAATGCATTCAAAGGTGTAGTCTAAACCTCCATCAGTCATTTCGACCAAGACTTCTTGAATCGATTTCGAATGATCGTTAGGATTAACGAATTCAGTGCAACCAAATTTTTTCGCTAAAATGAATTGCATATATCTACAGTTAAAAGGATTCACATAAAAATCAGCATAAAATAGTTGTTGTTTTTTAGAGTAAACTGCTTACCAACTTCAAACTTATCAGGGTTTATATCAATACCAATAATCCTGGATGCACCAGCTAAGGTAAATTGTTTTTTAAATTACTTGTGTCACTCTAATTTTACTGCAGAGATTGGTCTTGGGTGATTTACAAAACTTGCAATCGTAACATTGGGGGATGTAAAGTGGTACCTAACGGGGGATTTAAATATTAGAGTTTTACATAGAAAGAATATTTTTATTTTCTCTATATTGATTTCGAATTTTTCATTTGATGCAAGTCTTACAACATGATCTCCTGCTTTGAAATCGGTGACACCTTCTCCAACGCTCTCTACAATGCCTCCTCCCTCGTGGCCAAGAATGCATGGGAAAAGACCCTCCGGATCATGCCCATCTAATGTATAAGCATCTGTAAAAAAGGTAAAGGTTAGCTTTATAGTCTAGCTAGTTCAGGTAAGACGCCCACCTCTGCTCTTTAAAATAAATTATCTAACCTGTATGGCAGACACCTGTTGCCAGTATCTTAATCCTGACCTCCCCGGGTTTTGGGGGTGCAACCTCGACCTCTTCAACTACTAATGGCTTTTTGGCTTCCCATGCCACAGCAGCACGGCACTTAATGGGCTTAAATTTTTAGTTGCAATCAAAATATAAAAATGAAATAAATAATAATTATACAGTTTTTGCATGAGAAAAAGTGGAATAGGTACATTAATATGAAAGTACATGTACGATGATGTATTACCTTCCCAGCGAACTCAGACATGGTCAAATATGGCACGAGTATACTTTTGCAATGGCTCAATCAACCTACAGTTTTAAAGAAAGACAAAATGATGGGAAATATCAGTAAAATCACCCTTCCAGCAGAATTCACCTTTTGGATACTACAAATATAACAGTAACAACAATAAGTCTGGACCACTGAACAGGTTTATACAACTCGCCAAAGGCAAGGTAAGAATCAGATAAGGTGGACTGGAACAAATTATACTACAATACTTGGATTAACTTGCGAGAAAATTCACAACCTTGACTATCATAATTCGCAGTGTATCATATCATTTTTGTCATTTTAAACCAACAAGCATCCAAAAATGAACTAGTATCTAGACGCATAAAAGATACCTAACAGCATGTATAAAGGCAACTTCAAAATTATTTTTTGTTGACTTACGGTATTCCAATAGTCACCGATACACAAACAAGACGAAGACGACAGCCAAAGCAGATCACCCATAAAAATCTAAATTTTCAGTATTTCACTAGACCCCGTACGTTAGTTGTTTTTTTAGGGACAGTTTTTATTTTTTTCAAATGACAGATCAAAATAATGTGCAGTGATTTTGTAAGCTTGCAAGCGAAGAAAAGTACAAATGTGTGAAATGAAGTTTTATACACACTTTCGCATACCACCGGTACAGGCTGCGGCTGGCTACATTCCTAGATATATGCACATGGTCGACTCGGCATGGTATTACTGGTATTAGTAGTAGTGAATAGTTGTGCTGAAGTGAAGGTTTAGTTTAAATACATAGCCGAATGGTCTATCCGCTGTTTGTTCACTTGTTCAAGGTCACGAAAAGTCACATCCACACACGTCACGAAATCACAATTCACAAGAGGGGAAATGTGTGACTGTGTGACTAGCTGTTATGTTAGTTGGATAAAAACACTCTGCGATATTTTTCTTATCACTTAACATTACATATATATGCAAAAGTAGATGTCACACGAGGAAAGATTTAGTTCATTTTGGGGACCCTAGCCATTAATCACTAATTACATTGGACCAACGCTATCCTCTATATGTTTTTTGACAATTCTTTCTTCATGAAGACAAATAGTAAGTTTAACCGTGGTTCAGGTGGAGATTATCAATAATTATTGTAAACGTTTTCATAAGTCACAGATTCCAATTAAAAACCATTTCAATTTTTGAACGTGTGAGGGAGAAAACTCCTTTTTTAGACTCATTCCTCTTGTTTGTCAAAGGTTACCGGTTGATATTTTGCAGGTTACAATCCCAAGGGGGAGACGTGTTATCGTAACCTTCATTGGACAGTTGTAAACGTTATACTAGTTATACATGTACAAGAAGCATAATATTCCAATCGATATAATCTGTCAAAAGTCCCTCAGAATCAATTTCATATTTTCAGTTTTTTTTCCACAATCATTTGATCCAACCCAAATTTTCCATATCACCCCCATCAAATATTGATTCAAATTCTGTTCTACTACTCCAAATCATTAAAAACCATATTTATTAAATTATGATACGAGTAATATTCCCATTTACGTTCGTGCCCGTGAATCATATGGTCACCACCTGCTTGAAAATGATTGTTTGTTGTTTGTATGATGTCTCAGTTGCGTACAACACAAGTAATTGGGTTGGGTGGGATTGTGATGGAATACCAGTAATGCTCTTTGAGTAATTCAATTCAGAGACTGAATTTCAGTCAGATGATATGTGAGGATTCATGCTGCATGAATCATGCATACATTTCATACGAAAAGAAAAAAGAAGAAAACGGGTTAGGAATGTTTTACGAGCTCAGCTCAATGTATAAAAGTTTAGTATGCAATGCTGTATGCAACTCTGCACTACTGTAAGAACAAAATTAATGCACTCCAGCAACCACAACGTGTTGTGACTTCAGCGGAGATGTTCTATTGTCGTCTATACTTCAATCTATGTAAACCATTCAAACAATTCAGCAGGGATCACAGCAAATGTAAATATTGTAAATTATAGCAACTTACAATTTTATTTTTTACAATTACAACAATCCCTACTATTTCGTATGATGAAAGCTGTTCATTGTTTGCTGGAGTAATTCGTTTCTCATTCACGCTAGAAGGATTAGGATTAGAGCATAAACAAAACAACACAACATACACTCCAGCAGCAGCCCAGCTTTATATGCTTGCTTATGCCTACCTATTATTGTCATCATACCACATTGATTCTGATTGCACAAAGAAGCACAAGAAAAGAAGAGCAGCAGCGACGAGCCTTGTTGCAATTTACGATCTACGAGTTGCGATTTACCTTTTGCCTTAATTTTCGCATAATTTTTTGTATAATAGTATTAAATCCCATAACATGTAAATTACGGAACAATAATGAAAGGGAAAAGTAATCACAATTATCAGCTTTAGTCTTATAGCTTTAGTGTGAGTGTGGAGCAAGTTGGTACATAAAGAAGCCAAATAATAGTAAGTGGCAGAAAGATGCAAATTACAGAACCAGCCACTCGCGAAACAAGTAGAATTGCTACTGAATAAAACAAAACACGAATATTTCCAGCAAAGGACCCGTCCGTGTCCGAAACTGTGCGATTTACAAAGAAAGCATTGAATATTTTGTGGAATATCCAGCGAAACGAGAGGGCTTACAGTTTGGGAAAAATTCTAGCGAGAGGACCGAGAACCCCGTTTTTATACGGACCGAAGACTTTCCCCAATGTTTTTATTATTGTGAAAGAAGGTATGTACTCCCTGTGTATCCTTTTGTAGGTATATCCATAATTTATATCTCTCCGTTCTTTTCTTGAAGGAAAAGGTTCTATAGACCCTGTATTCTTTTGTGTTCATCAATATCTTCCCATTTACTTGCTATCGTTGAAATATTTACCACGAAATTCATTCATATAGATATAAAAAATTCGACATTATTATGTAGTACAATAGTACAATATTAGTATTTGATTTTATCAACTAAAACAAAAGCCAAAGAACAGCCAAGAACATGTGAAATTATCACTTATGTTGATTAATTATTTATGGCGAAGTTGATGCAGCCATAAATTAATACTGAAAGTTTGAATCTGAACGCGAAAAGAATAAATCAGGTTAGCTAAATTCTAGTCGGAATCAAGTAACTGATAGAAATGTCTTTTAAATGCACCAGTTTATGCGCTCTGTGTTAATGTAATGTGTTTGTGAATGAGCAAAATGGTAATGTTGCTAATCAATCAATAACAGTCCCACCCGGACTGGCTTGATGGGAGTTCTTGGAAGCCTTTGAAGTATAATCTGTTAGCCTAATAGTAACACCAACCGTGGAAAGGGGTTTACCATAAATAATATTTTCTAATACTAGGCTAGGTACATGTTTTATGGAGTTTATTTTCTAACAGAGCGAAAAGTTTAAAAGTAAAGCAACATAGAGTACTCTCTTCTCTCTCCAGTGATAAATGACAAATACACGATTCTTTTATGCCTCATATCCACTCTTGACTGTCTCATAAATTTTTTAATTTTGTTGATTATTTCATTTTTTTTAGTTGTTTAGTCGGAACACATCATGAGTGACACTGAAGTATCAAAACGAGGATCTATTGATGATGAGGATGGAGAGCCTACGCTCAGAAGAAGGAAAGGTGAAGGGGATGCACCGAATGTTGACAACGTAAGTAATCACATATTGTCTATATACAAATTGTACGCTAGTTAGTTAGCTTTTGTTGGTTATAATTTTTTTTTAATTTCATGCCGCTCAGACTGAAGACGGTGGAAAATCTGCAGATAGTGCAGACTCAGATGACGAAAGACTTCCAGAAGAAAAGTATTTCGCGAAATTAGCAAAAGAAATTCCACAGGGCACAGATAAAACCCCAGAGGTACTGTCAGGTGCTTTACACGGTCTATCTGACCGATGGCGAAATTGGGTAAGCCAAATTTAAGTAATTCTTTCATTTTGATGATTGTTGTTGCTTGAATAAATCTATTTTTGATTCATGAACGAACTATCACGCATTTTAAATATTATTCTATTGGTTATTTTTCTAGGTTATCCGAGGATTTTTTACTTGGCTTATGTTAGGTTTATTTGGCATCATAATTTATCTCGGCCCTTTGGCATTAATGGTGACGGTAAGAAAAAATACAGTAGAATGTTTAAAATTACAATTGTAAACTTAAAATTCTGAATGTGAATTTATTTTGTTTTGATTAACAGACCTTGGTTGTGCAAGTAAAGTGTTTTGCTGAGATCATCAACATAGGATATTCCGTTTATAGAGTTCATAACCTTCCCTGGTTTCGATCTCTTTCATGGTACTTTCTGATTGCCTCAAATTACTTCTTCTACGGAGAGAGTATGGTGGATTATTTCGGTGTTTTTGTCAACCGCACGGTAAGTGATGATTATTTATTTTTGATCTATTCCTTTCAGTCTCACCAATTTTTCAGCTAAGACTTCAGATTAGTTGATTACGACACTTACGATTTCTGAAGTAACAAACATTTTTATTGATTGCATGCAGGAACCTTTACGATGGTTGATTACGTATCATAGATTTATCAGCTTTTCCATGTATATTCTTGGATTTGTGTGGTTTGTGTTGTCCCTGGTCAAAAAGTACTACATGAGACAGTTTAGTTTATTTGCATGGACACACGTCTCGTTACTTATCGTGGTGACACAATCTTACCTCATGATCCAGAATATTTTTGAAGGAATGATATGGTAAAAACGAATTAACTGGATGTTTGATTCGTATGATAACTTAATCTAATGTTTAATTATACATTGGTGATAATGGTGCTCTCTCTCTCTGTCTTCCCCATAGGTTTATTGTGCCAGTTAGTATGATTGTCTGTAATGATGTGATGGCGTACATGTTTGGATTTTTCTTTGGTCGAACCCCTTTAATTCAATTGTCACCAAAGAAAACGTGGGAAGGATTTATTGGAGGCGGGTTCTCCACCGTTGTATTTGGAATCATTGTAAGTTTTTTTCACATAGTGTTTGTATTCTAAACCTAAAGATTAGGATGGAAAAGCTGTGGTTTTTGTATGCTATATAACCAATAACCATAATTGATTAGCATTTCCTAAAAATGAAACTATTCTTTATTCATAGGCATCGCATATCCTGTGTCAATATCCTTACTTTGTGTGCCCTGTGGAATACAGTGAAACAATTGACAAAATGACTCTTGGTCTTGAGTGCGAGGTAATGTCAAATCTAACGAAATCGTTGAAATAAGTAATAACAAAAGTGAAAGCGTGGTACGTAATGAAATTAAACCATGTACTTTGGATTTGTTGTAGCCATCATATTTATTCCAACCACAAGAGTACACTCTTCCTGCTTTTCTGATAACAGTTTGCCAAGTTTTTGGATTGAAGTCTACGATGACTTGTTATCCCTTCGTTTTTCATTCCTTGGCGCAATCAGTATTCAGCAGTGTCATCGGACCATTTGGAGGATTCTTTGCTTCTGGATTTAAACGCGCATTTAAAATCAAGGTCTTTACAACTTATTCATTTATACACTGGTTCAAAGAAATTACAATCAATACAAAATTTGGATTACAAAAAAACAATTATATGTACATATATACATATAGGACTTTGGTGATGTCATTCCTGGTCATGGCGGATTTCTTGATCGATTTGATTGCCAGATTTTAATGGCAACATTTGTCAATGTTTACATCACCAGCTTCATCCGAATAGCATCTCCTCAAAAATTGTTACAGCAGGTACAAGATTAAGTTGGGGAAAAAGTTCAAAAACTTGGAGTTTTTTTATTGCGGTTTGTTTTGAGTAACTTTGTTTTAATCTCTGTAGGTTCTCACCCTGAAACCCGAACAACAGTTGGAACTGTACAACTCTTTGAGGGATTCTTTGATGCATCGTGGAATTCTTCAGGTGGCACATGCAGTAACATAAATATATAGTAATTAAATTTTTAGTTGCTAATTTCATTATAAACTTCTAACTATTAATGCTGTACTGTAAATGCTAAAATTCATACGTATCTCTTCTGTATCATTGCCACTATTAATTTGAGTTTTCATAATATAATATATATCTTTGTGACATAAGTGCGACTAATTGGAAATGCTGAATATCTGAATGCATAGCGAATATCTGAACAGCTACATAACAAGGAAAGAAGTGAAATGTTATTTTTAACTCAACATGTGATAAAAGGGCACAGTCAAAAATTGTAATTTTGTAAATTATTAATTATTCTTGCGATTAATTTTCTTTCTTTTTTTACTATGACGTGATACAAAACTGCAAAATTACTTAAAAATCGAATGCTGGACAACTATTATTATATGTCGTTTTATTTTAATTTCAATTCTTACTGCTTTTTTTGTATTAATTTTGTTGCTTTAAATATCTGTATTCATTCGGGAAATTTGCTGAGTTTTGACCTGGATTAGGAAGAAGGTTGTTAGTTTGTCTGTGTGTTATACTTATGTTAATGAGTGAGTACGAATGGTTCAAACAAATTGCGGTGTAAATGTGTAAAATGTAATATTAATACTATTACAAACTACTTGTAATGTTTCAGATGTAAATTAGTAAAGAAACACGATTAGTTAAAAGTGCAGTTTCATGCAAAATTGTTCCCGAAAGTAAAAAAAACGAATCTAAGAGATTTCTTATATATTATGCTGGATCAAAATTTGAGTGGGAATGGGACTAATTAAATTTCTCGTGTTTGTCATTAGTCATTTCATTGTTACAATATAATCCACGTTAATGTTAGCTTTAAAGAATACGTAGGTGCTGTGTTTAGTTTACTAATTTAAGAGAAAAGGTTACACGTTTATTTTGCTGCTTTATTAATTAAGGCTAAAATAAACAAAATGGAATGGAATTGATAATCTAGTTAACTGATGTGTGCTGCGCTGTGTTTGATGGTGTGATCTGTCCAGTGTATACATCATGTGTTTATTTTCGAACAGTAAACTCGAACTCGGAACGCAACGGCTTAATATAGTATATAGATGATAATTATCATTATTATTATACTGATGACATTGAGGAATTATTAATACATGATAACATTGATTTATTAATATTTCCTGCATCCTAGTACAAACATTTTGCCCATATTGACACAAAACGAATAAGTTTAGTAGGTAGGTAATAATATCTGTAACTCTTTTGTATTATTGGTTAGTGTATTTTGGCTGTAGTAGCAAGATATTCAAGAGTTTTTTTTTGTGTGTAAGGACAAAATTGAGAGTACGAAAATAAGAAATTAGACATCAATTGATTATATATATTTCTAGAATAGTGTTTACTCTCACTCATAATTTTGTTTTAAATAATAGTTTGTGATTAATGAGTACAGGCTGTGAGATGCAGTAAAGTTGGTATTTCTGTTTTTACCATTCGATACCTTTGGTACAAAGTAGAGGGAGGAAAATGTAAATGTGTATTTGTAACTATGATATGGACGGCATAGCTGGCTCAATCTAAATTCCTTCATTAGTAGTAGTGCAAGAAGCATACATATTACTTTGGATAAAAAATTTATCAGGGAATGAAGGATAAGATGAAAATCAAAACCAGTCCAAAGTAAATGCTTTCCTGACCAAGATGCCTTGACCAATTTGTCTTTGGCATACAGTTACATTTGGCTCACAGAAATTCCCTCCCAGAAATCTTGATTTTTACTTTAAACAGTCTGTACTTCTTTACACCGTTTATTCATTAAATATCTAGTAGTAGGGTATTATCATTATAATTTTAAAGTCATATGCTAACAAAAACCAAAAAACGAACTGTTGTAGATACATTTTGATTATAAGACTAGGAGTAATGGTTTGTACTGATTTGTTTCAATTAAAATTAATTTCTTTTTTTGAATTACGGATACAAAGTTGACGGTAGTACTTTGTGAAACTGTATCATGTTAACCACTTGTCGTTCAAAAAAGTTTGAAAACAAGCAATATGTTGATGTTTTGCTGTTACATGCCATGGAATGTAAAGTAATTTACCTATAAATTAACTTCTAAATCAAATGGAGAGAATTTTATGTCGCATATTTGAAACCGTAATGTACTGGTGACAATTTAACAACAATAGCTTTAAAATATAGATGAAGAGCTCTAATAATAGTGCTAATTGTTATAAAATAGAGTTTATGGAGATGACATAATATATATTATACTAGTGAAGGCTAGTATGAATCAATAAAGAAAATACTATCGGAAACATTGAAACACATTGTATTATCATTTTCGTGCGGAACACAAGCATGTTATTTTGTATGAATGCAATTATATTTGTTTTCAATTATGGTAGTTGGGAAGGACTATTTCAAGAGTTAGATGGACCTTCCCAGTCCTTTGGTGGACAAGGGCAGTTGAATTTACTTTGCTTCATGAAAGTTTCATATTGTTGGTCTGGATCTGGTGGATTGAAGCAATCGAATCGTACAGCTTTCTTTTGTTGATACTTCTCAAATGGAATGCATGGAGTGTTTTCATCCTCTACAGGGTTGGGTGTCAATGGTTCTAAAGTTTGGAATAAAAAGAAATGAATGTAACATATCGTTGATATTATTTGCAATTCATCAACAAGGGTGCTTATATAAAATGTGAAGAAACCACGTTTATATAATGTACCTGGAGCTAGATAACGTTCTGGCTGACAAACAGCAGGTTCCTTGGTTTCAAACATGTCAGGGTTTCCGGGACATGGCTTCTCGCATACACGGTCAATCGGTTCTAAATCTTCAGAAGAAAGTTCTGGTCTTTGCACTCCGCAATTGTAGCCCAATGCACGGCACCGGTCCCAGTCATAAGGCATAGGATCAGGATTTGGATTATCCTGGCATGGATGTATGTCTTGTCTCTTAACTCCAAGTCCCAAAATTTCAAAGAAGCCTTCACCAATAGGTTCTTCACATACTTCACGGCCTACCAAATATTAAAGTAACACAAAATAAATTAGTCTGCGGTTGCGGATCAAAGTGTTATAGAAAAATGGCGTACATACCGGGATTGCATTCTTTCTCTCTAGACTGTTGGGTGTCTCCATTAGCTTCTCTGCAGTCGAAATATTCCTTAATGTTGTTCCGGATATGTTCAGAAAAGCAGGATGGATTAGTATTGATAAAGTCCAAGACATATCGATCGGCAGCATTCAAACAAAACCGATGTCCGAAAATATCCAACATTGAGCCAATGTACAAGTCATTCAAGCCGTAATATTCAGGGTTATCTTTTGACGATCCAGACTTTGGAATGAGAGTGTAATCTAGGAATTTTCCACCTGTATACGAGGAAGAAAGAAAAGAGAATATCAACATTTTAAACAAAAATTACAACAGCGCAAGACATTTCAAGACAATATTTCACATTTCAACCTGGCCATCCTGAATTTCTAACGGGCTTTTCATATACGGCCATTTTGTCGTCCACCAAACGGAAGGAAATAATGAATTCTCTGCCAATGTCTTCGGGGCGAGTGGAATCCATTACTGCTGCAAACTTAAGTACCGTTAAGCCAAACACAAGAGTCTTTTTCTGATCATACCGAGGACGCTGTGGTACAATGCTCAAACAATTCATCAAAGAGTCTTCTGGAGAACCCCACCCATTCCATGGAGGATGTCCCTAACATCATTACAACAAATTATAAAAACTGATCCAGTAAAGGATATTCGAAAAATTGTAAATAATTTACGGGATCTGGTCGCTTGGGCTGTTTGATGTCCACACATATGGGAGTGAAGTCAGTGTAGCCAAAGTGGTCCCGGTAAAATTGTCTGGTGAAAGCATCCATGTCGTAGATCAGAAATCTCCTTCCAAATACATTCAAGGTGTCACCGATTTTGAAATCTTTGGGCTCATAATATTCCACGATTTCTTTTTGGCTAAGTTCCAGAGCAATAATAGGGAAATGCACTGCAAGTTTACAAGAAAGAAAGATCCAATGTCAAACTTATAAGGTTCATCAAACTATCTGTTTACATTTTATATAATCATTGAGTGGTATACATGGGAGATCCTGCCAATTTTTCGGAAGCCTGGTTTTATGAAGAAGTAAGCGGAATGGATCGCGACCACAATTTGGATCCTGCAACTCAACGACTTCAACCATATCATCTTGAAGGTGGTAGAGTAAATCAAATTTTCGAATACTTCCATACAAAACTTCGCGTTCATCCCATACGCAATGGAAACGGAGAACCTTTCCGCCATATTCCATATACTTTTTCCGACTATCGCAAAGCACCTAAGCACAAAAATAACAAAGTATAGTTTCCAAAAACATGCACTCCAATAAAATTCTCTTGCAAATGGTATGTACAAAAAATTTACATCAGGGGTGTGAAATGTCCGCTTTTGTAACGCATTAAATCTCTTGTCAATAAATGGATCCTTTGGTAAAATCTCGGGATCGTTTAGAACAAGGCCTTCACTGTCGTAGAATTGCTGAGAAAATATTTGATAAAACAATTGGTTATCAATGAGCAAATGAGATTAGCAAATAGGCATATGAGATATAAGCACTATCTCACATGACCCCATAAAAACTTACCTTGGTCCATCCATCAGCATCCACAATCCGAAAAACACGACCGTAAAACATTACTTCGCAAGCTAAGTTCAGATCTTTCCAGTGATATGTTTCCCCAATGTCGTTTTTAGGAATCCTATGGCGTCTCAAAAACTTCCCTTGAGGCAAACCGGAGTTCTAAAGAGAAATAGGAAATAGTTTAATTTAGCAACGTCAACCAACCGAATTCTGAATATTGTTATGTCAGACGACCAAGACGTACATATACATACGTATATTATGCACACTTACTTCAACTTTCGGTTCATTCACCATGATTGTGTCATCTTCCAGAAAGTAGAAAATATCAACTAACCTAACTCGGAAGTTTTCAGTTGCACTGTCAGTAATGGTTTCTTTGTAGTAAGCATTGAATTTTAAAGTCTAAAAGCAATGAAATTGTAGTATGAGTTAGTGAAATATCTCTAGTCGGTTGTGACTAAGTAAATACCTAATAGGAATACATTTTGTAGTAACTACGAAAGTGTACCTTTTTCTCAAGAGCAACAAAGGCTGGTACCAAGGGAGGTGGTGCACGAGCTCGAGGTTCCCCATAAGTTAGCACAGGGTCATAGCTAAAAAAAAAGTGCACCAGGAGATTATGACAAGTTTATTTTACGCCCAAGAAAATCCGCTACATAATTATAAGCACTTACTTGTACATGTCAAATATGTCCTTTACGGATAAAGTTTTGGCAGGGATGGGAACTCCACCAACCCCAAGATAATCATTTTTTGGCAAAACGAAACCATTCTTCTGGCTGAAAGTTTGGCTTCGGCGATAATCGCAGACCTTTTAAGCAAATTAACATGATTACAATTTATTTAATATTTTGTAAAAGTGTTTTTGTGCCAAAAAGAGTGTAATCAACTAATTACCGTAGGGTCTCTAAACGTATTTCCAGGTAAAAATGGTAATCCATCAATGCGTTTACATTGCTCCATTTTTACTTTTATTGT
>JAHZNC010004931.1:0-10728 GCA_027744095.1 Zhuqinia jingwanae | reverse complement strand
TGAATGGAATGCAAAGAGATATGGCCAAGTAGCTCTGGTCACAGAATGGTCGAGTGGAATTGAAGGAAAGCCTTGTTTAGAGATGATAACACTAAAATATATATATTATTATAATTTTGTAAGCTAAAACTTGCAAATTCAAATCTATGGAAAAGGCTGTGAAACTACGTATCTATACTGGCAAACTGACATAAAAAATATATATTTATTTTGCTCTAATAGCAGAGTCGTAGTTGGAATGTTTCAGTATTGCTATATCATTGCTGCGATTGTTTCAATGAATTTGCACATACCATACTTTTGAAATAACACTTGATACAAAATACTCAGGTATGCTGTTTGTGTGTGTACGTGTCAGTCTTAAAAAATGCAACAAATCTAATCAATAAGGTATTACCAGTCACCACTGCTCCTACTACTACTGGAATTAAGCATAATAGGTTTAGTTTTGATGGTTAAGTATTAAAAGGATTGTCCGGAGTGCGGGTGGGGTTTAGGGTTTAGACAGCATTATATTATAGACTAGGCTTGTTTGCGTTGGATCCTACCTTGTCTCTATGCAATAATGAGCTTGTTTTTCTTTAGTGTTGATTGTATATACATTTCCTTTCCGTCCATGTAGAAAACCAGCATCAATGTCGACAAGTCAATTGAATTCTTATATTATTTATGTATGTGTATGAATGCGAGGGTCCCGACAGGTGCAGGACCTTCATAATAATAACAAGCAACAACCAGTACCAGAACCCAAACAAGGGTTTGTGTCTGCGTAACACAATAAGTAATGGGATATGGACTATGGACACAGGTATTACCGTGTAATATTATGAGTACACGCACAGGTAAACCCTATTGTTGACTATTGGGCCGGAGGGCAGTGGCAGTTGGTTCCATTGCACTTGTTTTTTACTTTTATGTACACTCAACTCAGGTATTATGCTGATTGTTGTGTGGATGGGGTATGTTGTTGGTTGTAGGTTGAGTTTTAGCCGTTTATTTTGTGTATGTTCACGAGTGTCTGTTAATATTTTGTTTCTTATTTTCATCATGATGACTAATAATGTTAATACTACTACGTCTTGCATAAAGAGCAATGCCATGTTCCATGGTCCGTGATGCACGGGGGTGAGAGTATACATTGCCCAGCACAGCCCAGAATGCTACATTTATTTACATTTTGATGAGCTGCGTATTTCACTGATGGGGGATATGCATAAATGTTTGTAAAAACTGTTAAATTAAATTGTTGAATAATATTGACTTCAGTACACCTACAACAGATGCACATTAAAAATACGCAGTAAGCCAAACATTTAACTGGTCAAATGATGATCTAGGAAGAAATCATTTCTGATTTTCCGTTTGCTAACAAAAAATCTCATTGGCAGACCCCTTTTTATCTTCCGTGGACTAAAGATTTGAATACTTTTAAATATGATCATGATCCTGAATGAACTATGGCAACAAAATAAATCCATTTTCAAATTTTTGTACATATTTTAAGGAAAGCCGTCAATTTACTTTTTAACTAGATAGCCGGCGAGATCATACTCGTTGGATTACTTGTGTTCCTTGATTTCAGATCGTCGATCCGGTAATGAAACTTTTGATTTTCAATTTCAATGTTCATGCTTTGATGAGCACACTTTTTTGTTGCATATTATGCATTAAATTTACGTTGCACGGCACGGCAAGCTAAATAAAAGTTGGAAAAAATATACAAGGTTTGTGCATTACAGATACTATATAATAGTACATCTGCTTTTATATTAAAACATATCAATCAACGCCCTTCCGTTGATTTACTGATAACGAATAAATATAAGAATTTCAATAACTCCCAGTTTCAGAAATGAAAATTAATTAATAATTGCATGCATTCATAAGTATAGAGATAGAGATAGTTATTTGGGAGGATAAATGGATAATGGGTTTTAAATCGAAGGCCTTCATGAAATCTTGAACTGGTGCAAGTGAAATGCAAAATTATTCTCTTAATGAAGCTTATAATAATGACATGAGGCTGACAATTAAGCTAATTTGGAAGATTTCGTTTATCAGTCCAATATATGGAAAACCTGGTTGCATATAAGCATTCTTTCATGTAGTCTAATAATAATAAAATATGAGCATGAACATCATATTTCGCAATAATCCCACTAAGCGTAAATGACATTTTCCCTTCAAGCTAAAAATATATGCGTCATAGCCAAAAGCGTCTTATTGCATTTTTATCTTTAATAACAAAATAATATTTCTCACGTTGAAAAATGAGATCATTCAAATGGTACAGTTCCTCAGAGAGCAGGTAGCGACATCCCGAAATGGTTATATCAAAATTGTGATTTGCATCTTGAAGATCGTTAAAGCATCCTTCCCAAAGACCTGCAAGGCAAAAAAACAACATTTGTTTAAAAAAAAAAATATGTCAACATGAAAACATCACTTCAATTCACCAACTCACCAAATTCACAGGATTTAAATTT
Organism: Zhuqinia jingwanae; assembly: GCA_027744095.1. NCBI lineage: Eukaryota > Metazoa > Arthropoda > Collembola > Entomobryomorpha > Paronellidae > Zhuqinia > Zhuqinia jingwanae. The sequence goes on along the minus strand of JAHZNC010004931.1, from coordinate 8,242 downwards.
GTGTAACAAAAATATTCAAAATTGATTTTGTTTACCTATTCTTATGAATTTTGAATTCTGTAAATCCCCATCGGTGGCCAGCCATGAAGACGTTGAAAATGCGATGATTATAAATAGGAAGGCGGTTGCAATGCACCCAAATGCAATTTTAATGTGCCCTGGAATATTCGTTGAATCGGCAGCCATGTCTCCAGAGTTCCAAACAAAAACTGACATGGACTTTGTAGTAATTGTGCTTGGCGGTGCACTAGCAGTGCTAGCACTTGTTCCTGGCTCCATGAGAGGCTTTCACCAGGAACAAAGCTTTGTGGACTCACTTGCCAATTAAAGTTAAATAGTCGCTGGTCTGAAGTTTGGTTTCTAATTGATAATAAATAATGCTTTTATATTTTCACTAATAATTGTGAGTAAATAGAGAGCTTTTCGAGGAAACGTTTATTGTGTTAGTAAACATTGCAGTTTTTCATGGGAGATCATTAAATTCATGAAAATTACAACAGATGAACAATGTTCCTACTTGTGCGCACAGTAGCTGTCAAATGGAAGCTCGTTCAAATAATGACAATCAATGGAAAATGGACATTACTTTAATCACACTCAAATGAACACTAAAATGCTTATTTATTCCAATTGCTGTTTCAAATTGAAAATTATTCGTTGCGTTTATTTTTCACGTTAATCACTTTTCCACAATAAAAGGTACTTTTAATTCACGGCAGGATTTGGATACTTTTTTTACTACATCTTTAGTTTGTTTGTATTTGAATGCACAAAATTGTCAAAATACATGTAGAAGAAATACTAGTACTATATATAAGAACATATGTCGTTTCATACACACCATATACAGCTATTTAACAATTCAAATAGCATGATTAAACAAAACACTGTTGCTACTGAAGTAATAAAATTAAATGAATATACATATATATATGAATATTATTATGTACTATGGGAAATGAGTCTACAATTTACACATATAAGTAGGTATTCATCTGTGTATAAATACAATGCAATTGTTATTTCAATCTAGAGGATAATACGTGGCTTCTACTCCATTCTATCTTGAGCAAAAACGAGATACACTCACATTGCATTGTTGTGTGATGATGACAGGAAAAAAAGGTTGGCTGCTGCTGCGGCACACCTGTATGTTATATGATGTGTTGTGTTGTATGTAGTAGTAGCACAGGTTCTATTGAACTTCTTTCGCCCACCTGTATACTAAATGAGTTTGTGGAGGCCCATGATATTATTAAATAGGATGTAAATGTATTTAGTAAACACATTGTTTATGATAATTATAATTGTTGAGTTTCATGAACCAAAAACAAACCAAATGTCGAGTGGAGGCTATTTTAGAAGTCAACAACATTTATGGAATAGCTGCCAGATTTTATGAAGCTTCTATTATACAAAGAAATCATTTCATGTTTCTAGTTGGTACTAAATGCGATTTATTTAATGTAAAAGTTTTGTACAAAACAATTAAACTAATTTTATATAATTATCTTTTATATTTTAAAACAGTTATCACCGGAACAATGACATAATATGCAAAATGTTCCTTACAAAATATTCTTGCAAGAGATTTCAGGTTTACTCACATTCAGGAAAAAGAACAAAGGGAGATTCTTTAACTTTTGTAAACAAAAAAAAACTTGTGCTTACCTAATTTATATAAATGGCACAAAAGGCCATGTTTATTAATAAAAATTTCATGAATTTCCCTCGTTTTTTTACCAAGCTCAGTTGTGAAATATGCTGCTGACTTGTTGTTATTCTACAGACAATAAGTAATGGAGCAATTATAAGGAACACATAAAATGGGATGTACGACACTGCAATTTACTCTCTTAAAGATTATCTAGAAGACGAGTTTCTGACACACCAAAACTGTCAAAATAGTTCCCAATATTGTCCATTTACTTCTCATTGATGAACCTTCAGCTCCATTGCAAAAGTGGTCAAATTCACAGAAACACCAAGTCACTTCGTCATAATAATTTCTGGAAATAGATGAATAATAAATTAATATGTAGCAATATTAAACTTCATCACAGTCGAAATTAAATCAATATTTCCATTCTTTTGCATATAATTACATTACCTTTTGATATCTAGCTGCTTGATACTGTTGTTGACATAATGAGCCAGTTGAATGTCTTTGGCAGCCTTTCTGCATCCTTCGTATTTGTCCGCTGGAACATCATGCCTTGAATACTCCAATTGACTCAAACAATTTCGGGTAATAACCTCATCAGCTACATAAATAAATGTGAAACAAAATCAATGTTTAAGAAATACAGGATATATTTAAATGTGCACAAAAAATAAGAAAAGCATTGCGTAGTAGTGGGGAAAATGAGATGGCGAGTGCTATTTCTTGGTTAACGTTTTCATGAAAAAGTTTATCGTTAAGTTTATCTTAATCGTTGTTGTTGTACTTTTATTGTTTTTGCTACATACCGCCTTTCCTTTCGATGATTTTGACACATTTGTCATGCTCCATAGGGCATGTGTATGAAGTATACCAACGCCAATCGAATGGACTGCCACATCCAGGTTGTGTGCTAACGCATTGATAACACCACAAACCGAATACTGAAACAAACAACAAAAACATGGGATAAGTCAATATGACATTAACCAAAATTAATGTAGCTTTCACCGGAGATGAAAACTGGACAACGTAATATTATTGACATGATTTGTACATAACAAACAAATATTCTGTAATTTTACCTTGGTTCATAAATGTGTGCAAAATGAGGAGCACAAGAGATCCTTTCATGAGATTAATCTCCATTGAAAATTATTTGTTTGGAAGTCCTGAGATTATAAAATATAAATACTGAAATTATAAACAATCTTGATCCTAAGATGACAATAGAAGTATTGTCATTTTGTGGAAAAATCACTGGACTTGTTGATGCTTAAAATCTCACAATTGTATGAACTGATGATGATGTTCAAAACCTAAATTTGTGATTAATTTGAACCGATAGAATGGTATAATGTATGATTAATACTATTGACAGTTAAATATTGTGTCAAAACATTTCATAAATGTGGTCAATGAATGTACACATTGTTTAAATGAGTCATTTCGTACTTTCAGTCAACAGAGAACAGGACGAAATACGCTAAAAGGAAAGCCCTCGTCATACACAAAATTTAACATAAGAAGAATGACTTTTTTACTTTAGCTTTTTTATCCAGACCACATTGTTGCTGCAAGTATATGTAAACGGTTACGCTTTTACGCTGGCGCACCTGTCCTACATGTATTCATCAAACTATTGTACTTTTCACTACTGTTTATGATGTACATTCCTTCACCTGCTGTACAGTTTACGTTATGCAAAAGTCCTATGAGAGTATACACATATATTTTTAGCTAGTCCAGACATATAGATACAAGTTATTTGAATAAATAACTTTTGTAAACATGTAATCATTTGTTTTGATCACCGTTTGATTCAAATAATGCTACATCCGATATTTCGTGCTTGCAATATTTTTCATTTTGTTAGCATATAATTTCGATCAAGGATTTTAAAAAGTACATTTGGGCTAATTTAAAAATGACTTTTTTCAAGACATTTTTCAATTAAACGAATGTAAAGAATTATGATGCATATTACTTTACACAATAACATAATGTGTCCAGTAAAACTAAAATCCTATTTCCCATTGTAATTATTTATGGATGGTAACTAAGTACATAACATTTTGAATGTTTTATGCGAGTATGCAATACCAAAGCTGATTCAATTCAGATTGGCTATATGCGTAGGTGCTGCCTTATCTTTTTAATTGAATTTAATCATTCCACATATCACAAATAATAAGGAGCCCCTACAATAAATTTAGCATTTTTTTTCTTAGCATTTTTTATCTAATATTGTATTTCCTGTAATTCAAAAATCACACTAACTAATAATGCCGTTGATCTTAAAATGTGGTATTGCTTAATTTAGCATAAAGATGAGTAGTCGTCCACAAGTACATAGAAAACCAAAAATGCCTAATTGGGAAATCGATTAAAACCCACAGCTTCCTTTGGGGAAATACAATACATCACTTTATTATTACACATAAATAAGCATCACAAACTATTAATAAAATTTTCTTATAGCATTTTTTCCTACAAAAAACATTTTTGTTTGTCATGTCACTGGATCATTCCTTGACTAATTTTTAGCATTATCACATAAAAAGTTTTCATCGTTATTAGGGTAAGCATGGGCCCTTCTATCAACAACATACAATTAAAACAAGTGTTGTTACTGCTTGGCTCTCTACTTCCATTGACGCTAGCATGGAACCGTAATTCTTTTGTTCTTCTGAAATGTGAACATTTCACAGATAAACGAACCAACAAACAACCGATTAAAGATGACCGAAGAATTGTTCTGGAGATACCAACGCATTTGACGAGTAATGGAAAAGAGAAGTTAAAATTTGAGTAAGTATTGTTGAGTATCTGTGTTTTGCACAACTTTTTTTTAGCATCCTCCTTCTATAACGTTCTCTTGTATCTGCTTATACTTTTTGCAGTTTGAAGAGCAACGATAATAAAATTGCGCAAGCTCATGAAAAAACCTGCAAATCTGATATGATCAATGTGCCATTGTTAGTGGATCAATCACAGGTGAATTTAGGTCCATTAAATAAATACCCTTTCCAAGATCAATGGAAGTTTGTCAATGACACGTACTTTACTGCTGATAGCTATTTTCATTATCGATCCAACTTTTGGAATCCTAATGATTTCTGTATTGAGTCGTAAGAAAAATACGTTGCAATGTGAATTTTGGCTTTTTAAATTTTTTTATGTAGTCAGAATTATTGTTTTTATTATACAGCATTTCTGACGAAAACTTGCTTATCAAGATTTGCAAATTGAATTGCTCTGCTGATTTGTCGTCAACCAACTTGTATAGTAATAGAGATACGACATACTCATCATCCCGAATCTGCCTTCCCAAATGTTGCGGTGAAGATGAAACCTTGTCCTTGAAGGATGCCACTTGCAGGAAGCTAAACAACACAGAACCCACTTACTTCCTGCCTTTTCTCCATCTTCCGAAAGACATTTGGTTCATTAAAGAGACTAAGAAAAGTTCTAAAAACGTTGATACCCGCAAGAAACTTATTCATCCGCGTCTAGATAACCGTCGTACCTGGAATGCGACACATGGGTTAGTTGGAGGTGGGGATTTAAATTGGGGCTATTTGCATTTTTCAAGGAATACAATGAATTGCAGCAGGTACTTTAGCAAAGGAACTAGGGTTGCCGACGTCAAGGATGGTGGGAAGCATGCTAAAAAGAGATATAACTTTCGGATTGAGTTGAGAAGTGGTAGCGTTAAAGTTGCCTTTTTGACAAAGTCAAGGAAATGGAAAGAATATAAGCGGGAATTTTGTGTAGATGGGGTTGACGGTTGGGAAGCACTTGATGGGAAACCAGTAGTCCAGGTTGTTCTCCTTTGTCATGATGATGCTATCAATAAAGTGGAACCAAAGATGTTAAAGTTGGGAGATTCCAAAGTTTCCCTTGGTGTGGATTATGCATACATGGTTTTTGCGTTCCTTTTGGGAATATTTTTCTTAATTGGATGCATAATGTTTTTGTTAATTAGAAAGGAATTAAATTTTAATGGAAAATTGATTTTCTGGCATTTGAGCATGCTAGCAACATGGCACTTATTCACATTTTTGGCCTTGGTGGTTTTCCTATCGGATTATGCCCGTGTTGGGAGTAACGCTATTACGGTGGTTAGCAGTGATTATGCTGAAGGGAAACGAATTGGATGGGCTTGTGTCCTAATTGGAATTATTTGCCATTGGGCATACTTGGCGGTTTTCTTTTTGGTGTGTGCCATGAATGTGAATGTTTGGGGATATTCTTTTGGAATGGGGAAATTGGGGAGTACCTTCATTGGATTGGGAGCTCCGTTAGTGATGATTGTTGCTTTTGAGATTGCTGATGCGGTCAACAGGTAAGAATATATTTGAAAACTTTAAATATTTGGCAAATATGAATACTAAAAAATACAATGCATTTTGAAATTTTAGTGATCCGTGGTCTGAGGCTATTGTGCCGGATTATGGAGTGGAGTCTTGTCGTATTGCAAGCTGGTCTGCGGGATACTACTTGCATCTTCCTGTTCTTATTCTTGTATGTTTGAATTTAGTATACGTTTTCATATGGGCAGGTAAAACATTCAAAATCTGCTATGTGGAGATTAATTATGGCGAGGAGGATGTTAAATCATGTACTATGAGCTGTGGAACTCCGTAAGTACATGTGGTCATTATTTTGTAAATCATTTTTCAACGAATTGCATAAAGGTCAAGTTTGATAGATAAAAATTATTTCAGTTTCAGGTTATTTGGCGTAGTATTATTTGTTTTAACTTTTGGGTGGATTTTAGATGCCACCAAATGGCTACGAGTTTACCATAACCAGAATGACAATTGGTTTCAAACAACTTTGCGTTTTGGAGGTTTCATTGCTCCATCGATTGTTTTGTTTCATGTGTACTGCATGAATGAAGCTGTATTTGGCTTGCTTGCAGAGAAATTTCCCAGCTTACAAAGTACGTATATATTTCAAATAAATGTTAATTTGTACAATACCATATTGAGTTTAGAAATTGAGAATACACAAATTATTTTATGTATCTTTATAGATATTGTCAACTTTTTCAAAAACAAAGAACTAATTTGGACCGGAAGTGGTTTGATGGGACGTATTTTTTGCCAAGATGATGGGAATAATACGGTAGGAGAGCATACGATGTTGCAAGGGCGAAGACAGTAGAAATTTATTTGTTTCATGTTTTATTTATTTATTACTTTGTTGCGTTTTACACATATCTTAAAAGAGATTTAACAAATTTGTTAATTTTCTTTCTTCTTATAAACTAATCTTTTTGAATCATATTGTCGAACCAATTGCGATTACGACAATTTATAATCTTAAATTCTTAAAATCTTAAATTGGTAAAATCTATATAAGAATAATAGTATTGCACTACAATTATTATTAGCAACACTTTTGACAAATATTCGTTGTCACAAAAATTTGCACAGATGGATTTAAATTTTCGTACATATTATGAAATTATCATTTTTCAAATTATATTTTTTCATGATCTTTGTAGCTCATATTTTATCACTTAAAAAATTTAAAATGCCAATTGACATTCTAAATACCATATTTGTATGTATGTATGTGTGTATTTTGGCGTGTGTTTTTGGGTTTGGATATCCCATGTAATTATTATGTATGTTTGACACGGCAATAATTTCAAAATAAAATACTAATGGTCCAAAATACGAAGATTTCCTGAAACAATTTTATTCTCGAGCACGGCACGATCTGGGATGTTAATTGTGTTTCCTTCGTTGGCGATAATGATTACGGTTCCCTTTAGTGAAACTGTTCTGCCAAAGGTGACATCCCCTGATACTGTCAAATGATCCAATTCCAAAAGATCGGGAATAGTTTGGAATCTCTTAAGGAAGTCTTTAACCTGCAAAGAAATTAGACATACATTATATGCAACGTTATGATGAAAATAAGGACATGTACACACGTACCAATATTTAATGTAGTTAAATTTACCTTGCTAAAATCTTTGTCTCCAAGTTTAACTAATGGAGTTGTGGGAAACATTCTCAATGGGCTCATTTCCAACGTTCCATTTTTAATGCTATACAAGTTACTCATGACCAAAAGAAGATCAGAAGTTTTCTTGACTGGTAAGAAGCGACTTCGGGGCACATTGATACCTGAAAGCAGATTCATATTGTTTAATTGATTTCGCTATCAATATTGTGCCATATATGCATTAAAAATGGTAAATGTATATTGTATGTTGTGATATTTCCATACCAAGACAGCCGTCAAAGCACTTCATAGCAGCACCGACAGCAGTTTCCAATTGAATGACATTTTGCCCATTATCAAGATGCTTTGGGTTAACAATGATTTCCATATCCAATGTCTTCTCATCAACGACTTTCTTGACAGCTAAAAGCCATTCAAATAATTGACATGATTAGTCAAATTTAGCTCTTAATAATAATGCAAAGACACACGCGTGGAATATCTAAAAAATCATCGTTATTTTTAATGCATTTAAAAAACATTTCATCACCAATCGTTCATTATTATTTTTTACAAAACTCACGCATCAAGATTATCCCCTGTTTTGCATGTCTTGGC
>JAHZNC010004930.1:0-26305 GCA_027744095.1 Zhuqinia jingwanae | reverse complement strand
ATTTATTACTTCGATATGTGCATTTTTCGAACATAAATATGAAAACAATTCAAAACATATCTTCTTTTATTAAAGAACCAAAATATTAAATATGGATACGCCACCTTCCAGATCCGAGTATCAACGACATCGAAGGCTGTCAATGACACCTGAAGAAAAGCAACGAGAACGTGAACGAGACACAGCTAAACGTAGGAGGGTATCTCTGACCCCACTACAACGATTCAATCATTTGGGCAGAAATACAACAATTCATCCAGCGGACCACTATCTGGGAACAAATTCTGCAAAATGTGTAGATTGTGGAGCAACTCATTTCTCAGCGGAAAGAAAAAAAGACAGCAAGTTTTCATCCTGTTGTGCAAGCGGAAGTGTTAGGCTTACAGACTTATGTGATTACCCGGATCAATTAAGAACTTACCTGAAAGCTGACACTGACGATGGAAAAAACTTCCACAATCACATACGGAAGTACAACAATGCGTTTACATCTTTCGGATATCAGCCCGATGTAAAGTACAGCTTAGGATGATAAAATGTTAAATTTGATATATGGTGCCTACTTCACTGTATTTGATAGATCAATAAACTTTTAAATAAATGTGCAGTGCTATATCCATATCTAGCCATTTTTGGCTGGCTACTCCTAGTTCTATTTATTATTTACCCAAAAACTACAATCTATAGAAACAAAATGGTTCTCGATCCATTCAGATCCAATCTCAATTTTTTTTGCCATTTTGTATTCGTATGCATGCCCTGCATCTTTGTGGTTTTTACTATATATTCCGAAAGATATCCCTCTTTACGTCCTTTTTTTCTCATGGTAACTTATAATGGCACATTAGTACCTGCACAGCACCACCACACGAAATACTGAAGACTAGAGTTTTTCGTCTGTTTGTTTTTTCAGTAGCAGGAGAGCAGCAGTGAATGAATAATGATTGCTGTTTTAACGGAGAGAGGGTAACGTTAGTGAAGCAATAGGAAAATTTATTTCTATACCTATATATTATGGAATTATTTATTGAGTCATTTGAGATGCAATGGTTTCGACAGGAAGTTTTTATGGCTATCAAAGCAATAATAATGGTGAAAAGATTGTGGTTAAAAGCTACTATAAATATATATGTATATTACCACCACATACTCAATATTGAAGATGACTATGTATGTATTTATAAGTGTATTTTAAGAGGAGGAGTGCAGTTTTCTTAGGATCACTTGTGTAGGTATATGTATGTATATGTGTCCATACTTTCCACCATATATACAATAAGTAATTAATGATAATAATGTAAAGTAGGTCGCCTGTTGTTTTAAGCGTAGAATTATATTATTTATTGAGTCATTTGAGATGCAATGGTTTCGACAGGAAGTTTTTATGGCTATCAAAGCAATAATAATGGTGAAAAGATTGTGGTTAAAAGCTACTATAAATATATATATTACCACCACATATTCAATATTGAAGATGACTATGTATGTATTTATAAGTGTATTTTAAGAGGAGGAGTGCAGTTTCCTTAAGATCACTTGTGTAGTATGTGTCCATACTTTCCACCATATATACAATAAGTAATTAATGATAATAATGTAAAGTAGGTCGCCTGTTGTTTTAAGCGTAGAATTATGTGAGCACACACACACATCCCTTTTACAGAATATTGTAGGGCTTTTATAGCCATTTCATTGGAAGCAAATCGCTTTTAATTAAAAAAAATATCTTGTTGAGGAACAAGAAGATTATTTGTTTTACGACCCAGACACACACTACTATACCACACACGACAGTGACAGTGGTGACAGTGGATGGAACATAGTCTCTCTAATAAACGGTAGTAGTGCTAGTAGTATAGCAGTTTACTAGAAGATAGAATGAGATAGATTAAGTGTATAGAGATGTGTCATAGTCATGTGTTTTTTGTGGTGATATGGTTGACTGCTAGTGTAATACAATGTGTCGATATGTAAAATATATATTATTATGAATGTACATATGTATGTATAACATGTATGTATGTAAGTAAAAAAAAAGGGAATAAAAATATATAAGTTGGATGGAAGTATATAGCGGAAGGAAAGATAAGTTTTGTGCTACTGTAGTAAACTGACTCACTTTTTTTAGTGTGTGTGAACTAATGCATGTATGAAGGCAATCTAGGTGATTGTTTACACTTACTTTTCTCTCTCTCTCTCTCTCTCTCGCTCCACCAACTATACTACTATTACCAATGTAGCAAAAAGCGTGTTTTCCACTATTTGTTTGTGAGTAAGTGTATTAGAGAATTAGAAAGAGAGAGAAAGTGAAACGGAGAAAGCGAAAGTTTTTGCTGTGGGACTTGAGTTGAGTTTACACAGATAACTTGCTATTCAGTGTGGTAGTTACAGTAGTTGTGTGAGTGTAGATGTGTGTACAGTGTACACAGTATCATCAGACATTTCTCTCTCTCTCTCTTTCTTGCTTGCTTGCTCATTCTTTGGTCCTGCTCCACCTTTTTCATCTTTTCTCCTTCACTTGCCAACTTTTGGAGAGAGAGAAAAAAAGGGAAGGGGAAAAAGGTTTTGGGTGGTAGTATATGTGATGATGGTAGTAGTAGTGGTCGTGGCAAAAGCAGGAAATAGAATTACTACTTAACTGATCGTCACCACACACGATGACTGCTAGATATTTTTTTCGGCAAACGGAATTTCCATTATTTTTTAAAAAGTAAGAAAAAAAGGTTTTGCGTTTGCTGCTGCGCTATGCAAGATAAAATAAACGCTAATGCTCATTTGTGTAGTGCATTTGTAGTGAATTTTGTTAAGGTCAAACTCATTTAATTTCACAGTCATGTAAACCCATTTCATTGGGTAAAAAAAGGAAGAGAGAAAAAAGAAAATGAGGGAGAAAACGGCCATAGTGTATTACACTCCATTTCACTAATGTTATTAATACGCCTTTCTGTCTCCACAAAAAACAAAAGGTTTGTAAAAAAAATATTTAAAAAGTTGGCGACTCTGGCGATTACAATTTCGACTTGACTGGATGGCCGAATTAAATAATGCATATAAAGTGATTAGGTATAAAGATTTTTTTAAATTATTTTTCAAACAATGTATCTTGTTTGTTTTGAAGACTCACCTTCCAACTCTGAATTTGGTGGTGTGTTGCTTATACGAGCGTCCTTGGCCACGTAATAGAAGAACCTACCGCAGATCATGATGGCTATTATCTGGAAAAAAAGAAAACAAAAAGAGAAGAAATTTTAGTATTAGTTTTCGTATAAATAGTTTTACCATGAAATATCTCGCAATCCTGTTTCAAGTATCAACCTCTTTTGTTTTCGGCAGAAAAAGACAACGACGACGGAGTCGAAACGACGATTCCCAATGTATTGCATTACAACATGAAGCCATTTTTTCTTGTGAAAAATAAGCAATTTTCGTAAGTATTCATGTCTCGTGTTACAGATAATATGCATGTGAAATAGGAGGAGAAGGGCAAGAAAATGGTTGCTACTAAAAAAGTGGGCCCACAAACTAGATTTTTATATGACACTAACTGCCATATAGTATGTAGGTATGTATGAATGCATATACACATAAAGCAGTAGCCCACACGTACGATAATATGAAAATGTTTAAGAAATGAAAAGATTTTTTTTTGCAAAGAATTTCAATTACGCAAATGCCCCATAGATTTTCATTCCAAAACGGAAGCTTGCGACACCCAGTCGGTTTTGCATTACAAGTACAAAGGAAACAAGTGGGGAAATAACCTGAGGAAAAGAAAAAGAAAAAAGATGACTATAAAAAAGTGAAAGAAAAAGTGTTTGAAATGCTTTACATAAGAAAAAATATTATAAGGACAGATATTTTTTACTTATGCTCAATCACCTGATGTTAAACTACAGAAATATGATAATATAATGCAATAATGAAATAAGAATAAGTATTAATGTAATAGCATATTTTTGTGTGCATTTTATCCCATTCCAAAATAAAAAATTCAAGTTTCAAGATATGATGATGCAGTCATGACGTATGTATCTATTATCGCTTCTTTTTCTTCTTCGTCTGGAATTACCTTTTTTTCTTCTGTAACAAGCTGAATAGGCATTTATCTGGTGAAATATTATCATTATGAAAAAAATGCTTTTATTTTTTATTCCTGAAATCTACTATGTATAGGCATAATAATAATATGTGTGTGTGTGAGTTAGGTGGTGCTGGTGGTGGGGGGATTGAAGGCAGCATTTTTTGGACGTTTGGATGTGACGACGAGGATGATAATGATATTTTCAAAATCATGTGAATTTTCTCCTTTTTCTTCCCTTTCCAAACCATTACCATTCTTTGGCAGATTACCTATATATTGTATTATGTATGTATGCTAACATCATCATCATATTACCTAAGTAGGTATATATGTTCCCATATAATGGAAATTGAATTTTTTTGGAGAAAATCACACATGAACTATTTAGGACACTTTTAGAATGGAATATTTCGCACTTTTCATAATAGAATTTTTTTGGCTTTGTTATTCGTTTGCTCGCAGTGATGTTGGTGGCGGTGATGGTGGTGGTGATGGTGAACACAGCTATTATACTTGCCACACTACTTTCACCATTACAGCTTCATTTATCTGTGTTCTCCTGTCTTATTTTCTTGAAAGAATAAAAAAAATACTGAGTTTTTTTTTCGTGAGGCTTCTTTCTTTGTGAATGGTGTGTGGTGATCACGATGAAGCTCACTAGTGAATTACACAAAGCCGAAGGCTAATATACTGCTTGTATGCTACTGCTTCTACTACTACTGCTCCTTAGACTTTACTTACAATATATATTTTTTGTTACGTTGTTGGCCTCTCAACAAAACGAGGAAATGGTGAGCAAAAGTGAGTAGCAAGCACAAACACACACACATACACACACAATGAACACAACCACGTTGCTATATTTTTTTTGCTTGCTTGTTTGTAACAATTGTGTTGTCGCTTTGCTCTTTTCAGAGAGAGAAGAAAGTAATGCTCCATTTTTTGGCAACAAGAGTCTTTAGAAAAGAGAAGCAAGTGAGCAAAGGTTACATATAATACATTATTTGAATTAAATGGAAAAGTGCCAAAAATCAGCCTAATGCTATGGAGGAGTGAGAGAGAGAGAGACATACACACAAAAAACTTTACACATTACATACAAAATGGAGAAATCGTTTTCATCAGACAAAAAAATGTAGGAGGAATGGCGAAAAGAGAGAAAATGAGACAGATACGCAGAGAGAGAGAGAGTTTTGAGAGAAAACGAGCAGTTGACCGATACAAATGGCTGATCATGCAACCAGCATTCCTTGAGGGAGAAAAAAAGAAGGATATAAGTAGATAGAGAGTAGTATGTAGTAGCAGCCATGTTTTATTTCCTTTTCGGGAAAAAGGTAGGAAAAAAAGGAAGTAAGGAATGCTTAGAGGAGTTTTTCTCTCTCTCTCTAAAAAGGAATTGTACTTTTGGCTATTTTTTTCTGTTGAGAAATCCGAGAAAAAGTGAGGAAATACAAAGATTTCATCATCATCTTTCATTTCGTGTGTATGTGTGTGTGTGATCTTTCCTACAAAAAACATGCCGGCCAGTATTTCCAGCATCTCCAATCTCTAGCAGACGACGTGTAGCTATTTTTTATTTTTACTAGTTAAAGTACTGTGAGGAAAAAAGCGAGTAGTAGTAGTAGTGCCCAACTATGTTATCAAGGTTATTACCATTCTTTGCAATGCGTACATTTTATGGGATTTTGGTTGTTGTACTTGTACATATTATGCATGTCATAAGAAGAAGAAGAAGAAGAAGAAGAAAAAAAATCTCTCACATTTTCCTCACTTTGCTGCACCAACCTCCAACGAAAAAAAATAATAATAAAGTTTTGCCAATGACCAGTAGTGTACCAGACTAAGACTATGCCGCTATATTATCATCTTCTCCTTATCGTCATCGTCTTCGCGTTGTCTATTTCCTGAGGTTATTTTATTCCCGTGAGTATGCATGCATCTCTCTCTCTCCTTCATAAACCTCTCATCATCATTGCATTACATTACAGCCTCACTTAATAAAGAAATGGAAGATATATATACCTATTATCTATTAGCTTCAAGGTTTGCGGCAGATTAATAGAGAATTTTTTTTCCTGTCTGGTATACACATTGCTCGCATTATTTTGCCTGCAGTAGTAGTAGTTTGATGATTGTGCATATACATAATACATTATTATTATTTCAAGTGGAATAAAATATTATTATATGGAGCTTGACTACTATTATATGGGAAAAATATATATATCTTTGGACGTAACTTAGGTTGTTACTTATTACGCCTGAGCAAGCACAATGTTATTACAGCCAGTCAAGTCAAGAGTAAAAAAGTAAGATTTTCCCACATAACCAAAACTTATTATTGGTGGGATAAATGTGAGTAAAATCTCTCAAGACAAAAAAAGTGAAAGTTTCCCGGTGTATTTTCTATGTACAATGTACACACATACATATATAAAATATAGAAAAAATCTCACTCTTTCCACCACCACGATGATCATCTTCTTCATCATCAAGGCATCTTTTGCAGAGTTGCAGAGAGTAACATAACTAGCAGCATAGAGCAGCATATAAATGACTTGTTACAAAATATATATAAAAATATATAATATAAAGAGAGAAAGTGAGAGAGCTCTTGGTATTCAGATCAGAATACGGGAAAAATTTGAAAATGCGGGGATATACAATATATGCTTTTTTGCAGTAGTAATGCATATTATGCAAATAGTGCCATAAAACTGCACCACATACAAGATATAGACACACACTAAACAGAGATCTCACTACTACTCCCACATCCACCACCGGCATAGCACACCACCACATTTCCCAACTCTCCACCTCATACATAGTCCATAGTAAGTAGTAGTTGTAGTGGTGGTGGGAGTGGAAATAAAAATATTAAACAGGTTAGCTTTGTAACACGCCGGTTTGTAATTTTACGGGTACATGCTCAAAAGAACGCTACCAAAAAAACTAAAAAAAGGGGTCGTAAATTGTTTCATTTTTTCTCTTCTTCATCTTATCAACCTTATATACATATTATATGCACATAAAAAAATTCATGTATTATTATATATAAACTTGAATGCATTTTTTTGTGCTTCCACCCACTCACTGAAGTGTACTATAGAAGCAGTCATTTAGCTTCTTTTTTTCTTCTTGAAGATGGTGTATAGCAAGTGGTAGGGGTACGGTACAAGACGCCTGTAAAGCCTAAAAAGGAGATGAGATGATAACCTCGTATTGAAAATCTTTGTTCGTAGCGCAATAAATCATGATGAAGAAGAAGAAGAGAGAAAAAATGTTAAATAAAAATCGTAGTAGTATAAAAACCGGTGTACATCAATTGCAATATATTTTATCATTACGACTATACGAGCACTTTATTTCCACTACTACTTTTCTCAGACAAAAATTGAGAAGAAAAAGAAAAAGAAGCGGTAATGGTAATGATATAAATAGGTAGCTCTGTATAAATAAATATATGTACTATTACTCACATTTCAAATTTTGTCTTTAAAAAAATAAAATCTTTTTTTTTTTGGAGCTTCTTTATTTCCCCATTTCCATCGTTTAACCAATAAAACTTTGACAATAAATAACTCTTTTTTTCTCTCCTCTCTTTCCTTTATTTACAGTTATGCAATTCAGCTTGAAAGAGTATAAAAACGTTTACATTTTTTTTGTGTCTACGGATATCCATCTTTGAAAATTTGGCAGACTCAAGCAGACCTGTATACTATTTACATTACTTTTCTATCGCCTCCACCCATACTTTTTCTCCTTTCACCGCCGTCGCCGTATTATATGAGGACTTTTCTTTTTTGTTTCGTATACTTCCAAGGATTTCCTCAAAGTTGCCTTTTTAATATTTTAATTAATACAAATTCAACATTTATCTTTTTACACCCGGGAAAATGGGGGCATACCCTCAAATGTCTATGTTGTTAAGTAACTCTACACAATATTCCTCTTAAGCTCTTTAACTTTTTTCTTCATCAAGATTGTCGTCCTCTTGTGTCTCCATCCCATTCTCTCTCTCTCTTACTTTATTTTTCTCTTTTATACTTCTTCTTCTCTCAGCGCACAAAACTCTCTTTCACACACACACACACCCAAAACCCAGAAAGGCGCAAAGGGCAACTAGCAGAAAACGAGAGAAAAAGTCATCATCATCATCATAATAATAATAGCCCGTATGTATCTCCACCTTACAATCTTTCTGCTATTTTTTTACTTATTATTATACGACTTGGTGTATATACGACTACTATCATTCAGTCACTCAGAAAATAAAAGTATGAACTGTGTGAGAGAATTTTTTGTAAGGAAAAAGCACGTCACACGTTAATGTCCCTTGCACAAAGATCAAAAAGTACCAAACATCATCATCATCATCTTCTTCTTCGTCATCATCAACGAGTTAACCGACCATATATTTCTATTTTTTTCATCTTTCCCGCGACTACTCGACTAGGGACATTAAATTCGCATAATATTCTTCTTCTTCTCCATATTTCCTCTTTTGAACAACAAGGACGGCAGGCATAGTGGTGTCTTTCCATTTTGTGCTTCTCCTCTGCTACACATTTCCTTTTGTTCTGTTTTAAACAAAACATTTTGTAAATATATTCATATTTGTGTGTGTATTTGTCGCTTTTGCACAAAAAAAACATAAAGGAAAGTAGAAATGATTTGGCAATTTGTGAAGTCTCTTTTCTTCCTCAAGGCATACCAACAATAAAGGCGCCCCCTCCCCCTCCCCCGCGCACAAAACACACACACACAAACACTCACAAGTCACAAATACACACAAAAATAAATGTAAATAAAAGAGAGAATGTGTACCTAACATAATGCCAAAAGTTATGTACCTATTGATAAATTTGTTCATTCATCTTGATTACTTGTGTTGTTTTTTAGTGAGCGAACGTGAGAGTCAGTAAATGAAGGGGAAAATCCCACACACAAAAAAGAGAAATGGAAAGAGAAAGAGAGAGAAAACATTACATACAATTTAAGGGAGTAATACAAAATGGAAATGTTATAAGTGTGTAAGTTGATCTAGTAGAATGGAAAGTGGAATGACTTTCACAAAAAAAATATGTAAAAGGGGAAAAAAAGTTTTTATGTCGGTCTCACTCTCTCTGGAAATATATTTTATGTGACATAGCTCGTTACTCACTTTGAAAAGTTGCTGCCTTTTGCTGCATTTCCTTTTCTCTGTCAACAATGAAAAAAACGTAAGTGGGAGGGAAATATACGCATACACTATGCTCCAATTTTGTAATTTTGCATGTTATCATCATCATCATCGTCGTCATTATTACTATTGCCATTAATTCTCTGGTATCATAATCTCCTTTTTTGTCGCAATAAACTTTCCCATTTTCTATGTAATTTTTTTTTCATTTGGCCCTGTGTAAGCTAAGTGACATGAACAATGAACAAAATTCCCGTTTATTATACCATTATGTTTAGTAATTGGAATGTAAATATTATACAGACATAATAAACGGAGTCAAGAGTTCAGAGAGAGAGCAACAAAATATAAGTTTATACATAATCATTACACTATTACAATTGCATTCGCGGAGTTAAACAAATTTCCAGTGATATTTATTCCACTTTCTGTTTTCTCCGGGAATTTGAGATCTTAAGTCAGCTAGACAGCTCTGCAACAATAACAACAACAGCAGCGTATACTATTTTGATATTTTTTATGTACTGCAAAAAATATAAGAATGTGAGTGTGTGTAAATATAGTAACCTTTTTGTACAGTTGTTGTGCTACTACCACTGCAACAATAATAATAATTGCTTGGTTGCTATACATATTATGCTCCAGTTGCTTTTTTAATTACTATTATTAGTTCTGAGAATTCCAAAATTTTCAAGCTACTATATATAGACTCCTATAAACTACGCCCCAGTGTAACAACAGGAGCAACAAAAAAACAACAACATGATAATAATAAACGCAATGATTAAGCGATAAAACAAGGCGCATTGGGTTTTGACTTTGAGAGTCGTTTCCCTCCATCCATTAAACTTATGTTTTTTTCTCTCTGCTTTGTTGTTGTTGTTGTTGTTGTTGTTGTTGTGGTAGTGGTAGGGATGATGGTGTAGTAAGTAGTAAGTAGTAAGTGTGCTCTCCATGCATCCATTTTGAGATTTTGGTTAAACGGAAACTCACAGTGAATAATATACTATGAAACCTGAGACGATCATCATGATCATGATCATGATGATGCGAGAGAAAATGGCAAAATTCCACTTTCACTCTTTTGTATAATAATATACCATGTGAATTTATGGGGAGGAGGGAGGAGAGACAGAGATAATATTTTCGGGGTTTTAGTTCACTTGACCGAGTACAAAGGCTTGGAAATAAGGCAGGAGCGACTCACTTGCTCAGGGCACCCATTTAGATTAAGCCAGCGAACAGCGAATATCTTCATCGTCATCATCATTGATCCTTTATGGGTTACACGTATGTATGTATGCATACTGTATACTTTGTATTTGAAGGTATGCACTTTAAATAGTAATAATAATTTTATAATATGTGTGTAGTATGTTGTGTGTTGCAGATAAGAGCAGTGGTGAAGAGGTTGAAAGTTGAGCCGAGTCAGCAAAACCCCAAACACAAAATCTAATTTACGCACACGCCTCTTTCCCCACAACAAAAGAAGAGGTACGTTACCCCAAGAGCACACACATGACCCAGTAATTGGGAACGTTTTTTTGTTTAAAAAAAGTTGTTTACAAAGCTTTATATATATAAAAGCGCGACATGAATGCTCTGGCATAGCCAACCAACCAAAACCAACTCAAATATATTATTATGTGTGTATATAAGCAACTTGTATACTATACGCAACTTTTTTTTCTAACTTGAACAATAACCTTTTCCTCTGACTCTCTCTTTATTCCTGTGCACACGTCTCTTGCACAAGTCACACAAACACCCACACACACACACAAAATTCTCTCCAGTCACATTCCTTCCGTCTCACCGTTTTTCCCTTTTCACTTCTACTCCATTCACTTCATCTTGTTTCTCCTTTTGTTGCTTCATATCAGTTTTCGTGGCATTTTTACTTGGAAAATAATCTTGTTTCTAAAAACTAGCTACACTAAACTAAGATTGGTTCAATGAATTTCTCATGATCCATGACCAACAAAAAACAGTTACCGTACAGACCTTGCACAAGGACAAACAGCAAAAATTTTCTTTTTGCGGGCAATCAAAAATGAAAAAAAAAAGATGAAAAGAAAAAAAAATACTTGAAAGCGTTCTCTTAGGATCATCATCATCAACAACAACAACCCCATATCGCACGCATTTTCACTCATGTTGTGCAAAACCAAAGCTTGTTTTTTTTATTCTCCTAACACTGACACAAGTGGAGATGCTAGAGAAAAGAGATATGAGAAATGTGAAAAATCATTGGAATCATCATCATGGGTGTGTGCCAATGTGTTTTTTTCTTCTTATTATTATTCCAACACGCAACCAAAACACACACTCACAAATACCCAGAGAATTCTACCAAGACAAAGATGCCGTAAAATGAAATGCTTGGGAAATGTAAGAGGAATACACAAGAGAGCCCGAATAAAATGTATATATACATACATTACATTCATTAGAGCTATTATTATATATAATGAAAGGAAAAAAAGGGTTACCTCCCAAGTCCAGCATATAATAATAATAATAATAATAATAATAAATAAACAAATAAAAGTATAAAAAAATATCTTTCCGGTGTATAGTCTCGTGTTGGTAATAGATCTCAACTGTAAACACCTGAAGAATACAAATGACTTTTTTTTCTCCTAATGCCGCATTACACTACAAACTACTAACACTAAAAAAACGAAGCTAGAGATCTACCACCACCACAAAAAAAAATACACATAAATAAATAAAAAAAGAGACAAGCAGTAAAACTAGTACTACGACTACCACTACAACTAGAGTTTTTTTTGGAACACTTGTATTTATTTTATGGCTTGGCTATTTAATGTAGTAGAGAAATTTTGTGAAGGATGTGTTAAATAATATATTATTCACGGCACAAATGTTTTATGTGTGTTTTTTTATATTCTACCTAAAATAAACATGGTGGTAAGTTGGAGTAGTAGTAAAATGTGGGTGCTAACTAATATTTCTTTTGCTACGCACCCACACATACAAACACATATTTTCATATAATAACCTGTTATTTTCTCTGAGAGAGAGAGAAAGAAATGGAGAAACTTTATAATCATATCATAATTTGTTTGCTGCATGCAATTTTCATTCCAAAAGCTTAAGCAAAACCATGGCATCATCATGATCCTAGTTTACTTTATATATTTATATATTTTTTGGAGTAGTGGTGGCGAGCAAGGTTATTTGGAACATTACATATTATACTTATTCCACTGCTACTTACATGCACACAACCACTACATATTTTATTCCCACAAAACGACTCTTAAGCGCCACTGTGGATACATAATACTAACAACAATGAGCATTGTTGTGTGCTAAAGTTTCACACAGAGAAAAGGGAAAAAGTTTTTTTTTCCAGGAATAATAACAATAATAATAGGCTATACTTCTATACATTGTAGTACACTAGACGCGCCTCTTATTATTATTTTTTGTGCCTCTACAAAAAAAATATGTTATTTCTCCTTTTTATCCAACATGCACACTTCAAAAATAATATACGTGTAAGCTCATGTTGTTCTTGTAGCAGGAGAAGTATGTACTCCTTATTTGTTATACTTCTTTTTTGTTCTTCTCTTTGTCAGTCAAACAATAAGAGAGATATATAGTTTTTTTGGAGGAGGATATAAAGAAATATATTATTTTGTGCAAACTATGCAATTCTTTTTGTGTAGATTGTAAAAAAAGTGTAAAAAAATTCAAAGCATCTTTTTATATTGTTACTTTTTTTTGTTTAGTCCAAAAACTAAAAAAGTTTACACCATATAAAAAAATAATAATAACAGCGTAGTAATATCATGGACGTGGTCGTCATCATCATGTCAAGTTTCAACATCAAAATGCTGACCTGTCTGTCCAGAGTAAAAAATTGCCCACGATAATGATAATAACACTTTGGATGAAACACAAAAAACATATTATTGTACATCATCCATACACGTATGTGCACATGTAACTACGTTTAGTACATTTGAACACACAAAAAAATACAAAAAGTAAAAAAGAAGGTATTTATTACAAGAGGCAGTCTTATATTCTTTTTATTTTTGTAGGTTTTGTTGTACAAAAATACTTCTGCTATTCCCATCATCATTGCCGACAACTTACAAGAACTTGTTTTGGAAGCCCTGCAACTATAAAAAAGGATCCTTATTTTCTTCTTCTGCAACTCTTCTGCTAGCTATTATTATATCCGTGTCAAAGTCGTAAGCACATCCTTTTTTAGCATCTTCTCCTCCGCTGTATAAAAAAAATGTATGTGTAGTTAAATGTATGTATGTGAGAAGCTAACTTTAAGTTGCTGTGAATGTGCTTCTTCTTTTCTTCTTTCTTTCTTTCTTTCTTTTTCTTGTATGTGTGTGCTTTGGTGCTCTGGCCTAAAAATAAGATTGACGGATGCTCGTAAAACGGGGTTTTAACTTTTTGGGCTCCATATCCCTTTTTTTCTTTTTTTCTTATCCTGAGAAGCCTCAAGCTTGAGAGACTTGAGATGTGTATGTGTGTGTGTCTAGCTTATTATTATTATTATAGTATCACTGCAGTGTGCTTTCTCCACCACTTTGGGGATTCTCTCACAAGAGAGAAGAAGAAAAAGAAGAAGAAGATTTTTTTTATGTTATTACTCTACACTATATATACAATGTAATTTTTTTAGAGAGACTGACTGCACAATGTTGTTATTGTTGTGCAGTAAAAATATATAAAGTTAGTGGGATATAAAATATATATGAGGAGGAAAAAATATATGGATAGACGCTTTTTCCTGTTGGTGTGATGTTCTAAAAGAAGAAGAAGATGAATTGGAGGAAGTTGAAATCAGAGCTACCATTATACGAAAACATACTACATGTATAGTATGATGTTATAGTAGTAATATGAGTGCATAATATTTATATTTTATTCGAGATTGGAATGAAAATTCAAAAAGTGATCCGAAATTTTTATTTTTTGCTCTCTCTCTCTTTTCTTCTCAATTTCTCGTATATATTGCATCATGTATGTGTACATACATTAGTGCATCCGGTGTGGTAATAGAAACCAAAAAAAAAGTTAAGTAGGGACCACACAAGAAGAAGAAGATGATTTTCCTCGAGGCCATCATCAATCTTCCCATACAAAAATCCAAAGCCCTCTCCGTCATAATCATAATATATCTATCTTTTTCTCTCTCTACTACTACTCATCTCACATCATCATATATGCTACACCATATTATTAGGGAACGGATAATAAGTATATTATTATTACTACCTAATATACACATGATACGTATGACTGTATGGAAGTATGGATTTGCCAACATGCATTTTTCGGTTCTCTCAATCATGGATGGATATCTCTATTTTTCTCGATATCATTATCATTAGTATTATTATTATTATGATCTCTCAAATCATTTATCATTTCTAACAAAAACCAAAAGTCTCTTCATTTTGTTTGATTTTTTTCAGTTCCTCATATCTTCATTTTTTACTTATTTGAAAATAAAATCAATAATCAAGATAACAAGATATGGCAAGATAAGAAATCAGATAATAGTATTTTTTTAAAGTGGAATGAAGAAGATTTTTTTTCTTACACAGTCCATAACAGCAACCACCCAAACCCATGTTCGTCTTCTGTAGCGGTTGAACTCTGTCGAATTCCCCTGATACGGAGGGACGAGCTGGGTAGGCTGAGGACACTTGACTGTAGCGTACGGAGTAATTTTGCCGGTTTTATTTGGGTGCTTACTTACCACCCGTCGCGAACAAAAACCTTGATGATGATGATGAAGAAGAAAGAAGAAAAGGAGATCCCTTTTCTATTTCTTCTTCTTGTTGTTATGTGTTCACACAATGCACATACACACACTCTCACTCACTCACAAGCTTTAGAGGTGGATCGGATGTGGAACTACCTTAAAAACTATAATGGCGATGATGCTCCAAGTATTCGTTGTCGTTTAATAACATTGTTGAGGCAGCAACGGCAGAAGTACAAGCGGTAGTTGTGGTGGTACTGGTGGTGCTACTGGCAAAAGTGATAAACAATCTTTCTCCAGGAGGCAATACCCCAAGACACATATTTAATTTTTTGGATATGAGAAAACGACACAGGAAAAATGTAGGTAGAGCAGCAACAGCAGCAAAAAAAAACACACACACCAGTCCAGAGCGAAGTCTTATGGTGGTGGTTTGGATTTGTGACTAAGAAAGAAGAGAAAAACGATAGGTGGCAAAATAGATCATTTTCTTCTTTCTTCTTTGATGATAGCCCACTTCTTTCTCTCTCTCTCCTTCTTTCAGAGAGAATATGTGGAGTTTTGTTTTCGTTGGAGGTAGCGATGCTTCAATAATCTGTTGTCGCCGTCGCCACGACACACACACACACACACTGATACTATATCCTTTTGTTTTTTCCTCCTCTTGTTTTTCTTTCTTTCATGTGCTCGGCTCACGTAATGTTTAGTGGTTATCAATTACGTGCTTTCTTGCATGAGCATGACATTCTCAACGACAAGAAGTGGAGAGGAGCATTTCTCCGTTGCTACAAAACCACACGTCGTCCTAGCATATTACACACATAAATGTGTTATCTCTCTCTATACCCTGATGCCTTCTTTCTCTTTTCTATACTTTCTTTTTTATATGGGCTGTGTTGTATATAGTCTTTGACTCTTTGTCGTCTTCTTCTTAGATCGGCTTTATATATAAGAGCTAATTATTCTTATTGTTGTGTCGTCAACGCTTATATAACAACGACGACGAGACAACGACGACGACGAGGATGACATGTATTTAATGAGCTGAATAAAAATTGGTTGATACTACTCTGCTTGATAGTTGATACTCTTTGGCGGAATGTCACATGTGTCACATTTATGTCTTGTAGTGAGTCTTTGAGTATAGTAGCGCTCTGAATAATAATAATAATAATAAAATAACAGCAGGAGGTATGCACTGGCTTATTTATATGTATTACGCAAAAGCGTATAATATTTCACATTGGAGAAGAATAACAATAGGAATGAGGAGAGAAGTGGAAGTGTGTAGTAGTGATGATGTTGACAGTTTGAATTGCTGGTTTGGAACGGAAAGGTAGATGGATGAAAAGCTTAAGAGAATAATAATAATAATAATAATAAAAATGAGAGAGAAGAATAAAAAGACAGTTTTAGGATAAGAAATACAACAGAGACGGCTGTGTGAGCACAACACTCGTGGTTGGGTAGTAATAATGATGAACAAAAAACCGGTAAATGTTCTCAGCAGCAGCGGCGTTATTGTGGATGATGTCGCGTCGTGAGGAAATTGCTTCTTCTCGTCTAGCGTTGAAATGATTTGCTTTTTATAAATTATTTGAAACGTGAGACAATACAAAAAGGCTTAGAAATTTGTCATGTGAGTTTTGGTAGAGAGAGAAAGAAAATGGGATGAAATAATGTGATGGAGAGTTGCTCCCGGTTTTTGTATATAGTATGCTATTATTTTCCTGCTTGTGCTTTCTTTCGTTGTTTTTTTTTGCACAAAAATAATATTTTTTGTTGTTGTTACCGAGGTTATGTTTCAGGTAAAAAGCAGAGTGTGTTGATGTTGGTGGTTGCTCTTGTATAAGGTGAGCTGGTTTGTTTCCAGTTTATTTTCCCTACTCAACCAAGTGAAAGTAGAGTGACTTGTTATTAAAGAGAGAGAGAGAGAGAGAGAAGAGATAACACAGAGAAAGAACTTGTTGTGGTGGTGGTCGTCGCTAATATAGGATGCGGTTTATATTGGGATAACTGATAGAGTGGCTCAATGGCGCCAGTAATAGTCAAAGTAGTAGTCAAGTCAAAGGAATTACAAAGTAGACCAGAGCTTTCAATCTTGTTTAAACATTTAGCATGTTTCTTTCGCCGCCCTTTTACAAATTGAAAATGATATCTTTCCTCGCGTGTGTGTAAGTACAGTATAGGGGAAAAATACGCTTAATGACTTTTGTATATAGGCACCAAGACCAACTCAAAAAAAAAAACAGACAGAAAAATTTATTCCTTTTAACTAGACCCAACTATGCCAATGATCATGATGATGTCATTGATGATAAATATATATATATCTCCAGGGTGCTGCATGCACGTCTCTCCCGCTCTCTAAAAATAAGAGTGAAAGTAGAGACGGCTTACTGGAGGCGATAAAGAAAGTTGCCCTGCTTCTTCGTATTCTTATTATTCTTCTTGCTTCTCTCTCTCTCTGTAGACTATACAATCCTCAGACACGGGTACTTTGAGAAATGTAATTTTTTTTCTTGGAGATTGACGAGTTTTTCAATTACGTCAATGCTGCTACTAGTTCAAGTGGTAGAAGTACTGGTAGCGTTATTGACAACGAAAAAAGTCCCTCATGTGACATAAGAACAAAAAATTCTTGTGTGGTGTGCTTTTGCTGCTCTTCTTCTTCTTCTTCTTCGGTGCTGCGTGCTTTTTTATTGTCAACTCAAGTCAATAGGTGACACATATGATGAGGCAAAAAGAGAGGCAAAAAAATCCTTTTACATGTGGCATACTTTTTTATGTGTGTGTGTGTTTTCCCTCTTGTTCCTCCCCTCGCAGAAATTTTTCTTCCAAATAAGAACAAGACAAGTTTTTATACTCCTTTTCTTGTCTTCTTCTTGTTGTTGTTCAAGAAAGTGTATGCATTCCTTAAGAAAAAAGCAATGTTGTAGTAAAGAACATTTGTTTGTTGGTGGTGTTTGGCACACACACTTGTCTGTTTAAAAATATTACCTCTCCTCCTGACTGTCTCCCTTACTTTCCTTCTAACATGCAGACAAACACACACACATACACAATATTTTTTTTAAAGAGAGAGAGAGAGAGCACACGTTTTTTTGCTCTAAAAATTCCACAACTCTTCAGGAAAAATGATTGCTTTTCATGCAAACAAACAAGCTATAAAGTTGGATGATGCGGTATGCGCGGTGTACTACAATATATGCCTATTTTATTGGTACTTTTTTAGAGGTTCACTGTAGAAATAATAAAAAAAGTGGACCACTTCTTCTTCTTCTTCGGTTTTTCTTATTTTTCTTTATCGCACAAGAAAAAATATAGTGGAGAAAGTTTTATTAGATGTCAAGAGATGCAAAAGGTCTTGTGTTGTGTTGATGCTGGTGGTTGTGAAAAAAGGAAAAAAAGTGGGTCCTTTTTTTCTTGTTTTTTTATGACGACTTTTCTCTTTTCTTCTTCGTATTTTAAATTTTTTTTTGTCAACCAAAATACTAGATTTGCACACAATACCACGACACACAAGTAAAAACAAATAGCATTATTTCAAACACTTCAAAAATATATATTTTTTTGCTCCTTTTTTTACAGAAAAAAATAATTCAACAATGAACAGTTGTGCTGGCGAACACACACAAAAAAGGTTAAAAAAACAATGATGGTAGTGGTGGTGGTGGACCCCTTTTTATTTCCTTTTCTCTGGTAGGAAGTCAGAGAGTATATCCCTCACACAATCAGACAGAGAGTGAGAGAGACCAAGTTTGTGTGTGTGTTCCACTTTCAACTGCTGAAATGCATGTGCTCACGGGAAAAGCGTTACAACACCAACTTATACATGCACATCTTTTTATTCCTCTTTCCCACAAAATAAAGTTGACTCTTTTCACTGACTTTGCACATTTCAGTGGGTACTCGGCTCTTTTTTTCTTCTTCTCTCTGCCCAAAAAAGTAAAGAGTGGCTTGCTTCTACCATGCTACTATAAAAGCTTATCTCTGTGTTTAGAGTTGAGTTGAGTTGGTTGTGTGTGTGTGCGAGTGCGGTGCGGTCGGTGATCATCATCATGGCATAGTATAGTGATCTGCGCGCTGTAGTAGGCTGTTCCTAAAAAAGGGAAGCCAGCAGGAGTCGAAAAAAAGATGAATTGAATGGAGTAGACGAGGTAGAAGAGGAAGAAGGAGTATACTACAGTGTGTAGCAGTATGACTTGGCTGGCGGTGTGTGTCTGGAGATAGCCGCGTATATGCAACCTAAAACGGAAATGAAATTGCGAGCGAGCAGTGCGCTCTTATTATTACTATTATTATAACGGCAACTTCTCTGTCTACCACACACACCGCTGCGGCGGCGGCGGCGGCATCACTATAATAATATGTTGCACAACATACTATTTCATATACATTACCTACAAAATGCCTGCCTCTCCTGCACGCATCGCATCCCAAGAAAAATGAGGTAGCAGTCAAGCCAAAAGAGAAAGAGAGAAAGACTTGACTATATATGTACTACTCTAATGCAAGTTTGCAAGTCACCGCTTTTTTCAACTATATGGCTTTTCACTCTGATGGATTTCACCGACAACTTTTTGCATAAGGCGCGTTTTGGGAGAAAGAAGGAGAAAAAAAATTTACTACTACTTATTTGTTTTGTACGACGACGATGATGATCATGATCATCAGCACCAGAGTGTGTGTATTTTTTAGCTTAGCTAAGTGTTCCTTTCCAGAGAGGCTTCTTTTACAAAAAAAGGATCCTTTTAAAACTCGAGGGAAATTTTTTTTTGCAAGTGAAAAAAAGTAGATGGGTGAAAAGGCGCAAAATGGTGCAAACAAGTAAATTGGGTACTTTACATACCTAGATTGGTATATTGCCCTCTCACTCACTAGACAGACTAGAGTCAGTCTGATGGTGTAAAAGGTACACAGTACACACACATAAGTAGGAAAAATTAATGACAGTATTTAAAAGGTGTTTTTTTCATACATTAAATGGCACACATTATGCTTGTTACAGCATTATTAAGAATGTATGCATGTAGCGAAGTTACTACGGAAGGATTTTTTTAGGGTACCAGATATATAAACTTTTTTTTTGCTCTTGGTCTTTTCGTTTAATTTTATGTTTTTCACCCTAATATGCACAAGAAGTACATAAAGTGGTGCATATTATGATTTCCACTAAAAGGAACTCAAAAATTTGCCCTGGATTCTGTATTCCGTGCAAAAAGGCTTTTTGTGTGAGATGTGAGATTCTTTTTGTGTGGTATATATGTGTACTATTAAGTATGTATGCAAGTTTTTTAGTGCAGGTTTTTATTAATAGGTTGGGCACACGTTAATGTAGAATGAAAGTTTCAATTTGAAACTTGTTCCTGAATCCTGAATCTTTTATAAGAGAAGAGAGTAGTAGAAGCAGTGCAGGAGGACATTATCATCATCCAACATCCAAGTAGTAGTAGTAGAAGAGCAATATATTAAGCAGGCATTATAATGAAAGTTTTTTAGTCTTTTTTTGAAAAGTTGGTAAAGAGGAAGATAGAGAAGATCATATATAAGGTCCAGCTATACATCAGAACTTCAGAACAGTAGTAGCCCAGTAGCAGAATCGAATTTTTTTGTGTACTTTTGTGATTTCTCTATTCTGCCTCCATGACCATGTGAGTATTTTTTTGAGATGGTGCTGATGATGATGATGATGATGATATTTTAGGATTTGGTAGTGGTACTGGTACATAGGAAAAAAGTAACTTGTGCCCACCACCGCCATTACATAATTTTGGGTAATATAGCTGCAGGTCATTATAATTCCAATATATTATGCGTGTATTTGTGTATATGTATGTATTATGGTACATATAGAAGATATTCAGCATCAGCAGCTATCCAATTGTATAAAAAAGTATAAGCTGTCTGAAACTTTTTTTTTTGTGTTTTTACTTTTTACAACCAAGGGTTATATATATGTACATGTGCACCTTAAATATGTATACATATAGGTACATATAATAATGTGTACACATGCATGTACTAGTACTACTATATATTATACCCGCCGTCTTGTTAAACTGCTACTTTCTTTCCTTATTGACGACATGGCTGCTGTTGCAACTGCTGAACGTATTATTATTATAATAAAAGGAAGGATGAATGTGTGGAGTAGTAGGTTAACTGCTGTTGTTTTTTGGTTCGTTTCTTCTTGTGAAATGTGATGATGATGATGATGATGATGGTGCTAGTAGAATGGAAGGGATATGCTCCAAGGCATGAAAAAAGGTGATGATTGAGTAGCAGAGTGAATGAAAGGAAATACGTATCAAGGATACCGAAATATCTGTCTATATAGCTTATAGACTTTTGTACATACACCCACATTATATATCTTATTGTATCAGTTTTTTGTTTGTAGTAAATGCTCACTAAGGTTTGAAACTTTTTTTCTTTTTTTCTGAAATTTTCCAGTCAAGTTATTATTATTATAGCAGCTTGTGCCATGGCATGATAATAATAATAAAATAAATGGTGGTTGGGAGGATATAGAGAGATAAAAATAAATAAATGGTGAAAAGGAGAGAATAAAATTAATAAACTTTTTTTTTGTAATAATTGTAACCCGGGAAAAAACTGGGTCTTTTTAGGATTACAAAATTTTCAAATTAATTTTAGAGAAAAGATAAAAGTGGAAAAAGAAAATAATAAAAAAGGGAATAATGGGTATGTTTATTGATATGAAATGGAGAAAAATTACTCAACCAATCAGAATTAAATTGGAGTAAAAAATATATACATTCACATTTTAAAGATACCAAATTGGAATGTTGATTTGCTAACAAAAAAGCAAAGTAAATATCTCTATCTACGCTTTTTTGTATGCAAATTACTCTTCTTTTTTTCGTTCGTGTCAGATTTTAATCTTCCAAGAAATGAGGCTAGTATAAATTCTTGAAATATCATTTTTTTGTAAAGAAGATTACTTCTTTTATATTTCCGGTATAAATGCAAAGCAAAAGCATATTTATTACTTGACGAAATGTAAAAGATGTGTGCGTGAATAAAAGTTTTTTTTCACGGTCGTTTGCCTATCTTTTTATGGTGCGATATAATGACACAATTTAAGTGTAAATACCTGTATGAAAAGGACTCACATGGCGTTTATTTGTCAGTAAAAAACGGAAGCAGTATAGAAGCAGCAGCACGGTAGCAGTAGCATTATAATATATTTTAAAGGAAAAGGCAGAAAAGAAAGAAAGAAAAAAACAGGCACACAAAGAGAAAAAGAAAGTATAGTGAGTATAAAATCTCTTTTTGCAAGGAAGATTGAACAGAGAGGATGAGAAACGGGTTGAAAGAATGCGGAAAGGAATTCCAAGAAGGAGTATACTTTCATATTATGGATATGTGTGTGTGTCCTTTTCAAAAATTTGAGATGCTAGACGGTAGACTACTGATGAATGAAAATGAATGTGTGTGGAGCAGCGACCTAAAATAACATATAGCAAAAAAGGGACGAAGAAGAAGGAGGAAAATGTAAATCGAGTGTGTTTGATTAGCATGAAAAATGTGTAATGGTTGGAGTTGTTGGTGATGGTGGTGGGAAAGTGGGCGCTAAAAATTGAAAAAAGAAGAAGAAGGAAGTAAAGAAAGGGAAAAGGAAAGCATTGTGTCCTCCTCGTCGTCGTCGTTGGTTGTCGTTTTGTGAAGATGCTTTGGGGCCACTCGCAAATGCTCTGAAGTAATAAAAGCAATGGAAATAGACTTAAAAGCAGTTTGCATAATAATCTCTTTGTGATATTCATTCTCTACACAGCAGACAAAAAAATGTGTGGGAAAAAACTCAAAAAAAAAAGTATTTTTTCTCAGACATTTATTTTTGAAGCCTTGTGGATTCCAAGTTAGAGACTGTAGTAGTCTAGTCTGCTGGCGACTCCAGCCTGAAGTGCTTTTCCCATTGAAACAGCAACAAAACAACGATTATGCCTCGCCTCTGCTATCTTCCTATTTATTTTTATGGAGACTACTAGCACCGGCCGGCATAATTTATTGGTAAATTGAATGGCTCATGAAAGTCAGACAGCAAGTGGTTTTGTTCCAGAGAGAACTGTAATGGATGACCACTCCAGTAGTAGTACAGTGCCTACATCCTCCACTACACATCAGCCAGCCAGACCATCGCCAAAATTACTACCAGACAAGCTACTACTTCAACAACAACAAAAATACGGACTTGGGATGAGTATGAAAATAGCAGCAGCAAAAAAAGACAACTTTGTTCTTCATCTCTTCTCTCCCTCTCTAAAAATAGCAAGTTGAATGGATAAATGTGTGTGCACAATTTTATTCGCGCTTTGTAATTGTGTACGGCTTGCATTGCACAGCATTGAACACTTTTTTGTCAAAGTGTTTATCGTCAGCAATTAAGTTACTAGAAGGTCTCTGATGATATTACCTATAGCCTATAGCTAGTTTACGGTAGTCCGTTTTAGTTTCATCCAGTTTGTTTTAGTAAATTTGAATACATAAAAATGCACAAAAAAACAACATTAAATGCACAGGTATTTGCAAAGAATAAATAATTATTATTAGCAAATCTTTATCAAGTATTTTCATTGTTCCTTTATTCAACATGATTACAAGGCTAAGCAAGCAAGATTTCTGCTGGCTAACATGTTAAGGAAAAACATATTTTTTACATGCATGCTACATAATGCATTCATTATGTATCATGCATTTAAAAGAAATCAATAATGCCAGTTACCTGGCAGTAATGTAAATATACTTCATAAAATGAAAATCGATGGAGGGATTTGTCTTGTCCTTTAATTAAATCATGAACAACATGGAAAAGTTTAACGACTTCATACATTTGTGGGTTTACATCGAGTTTACTTCAAGTTAAAGATTCTGGAAGTGCACCACTGTTGAAAAGTAATATAATTCGGTATAATCGAACTACGCGTTATATGTTTCGGAGTAATACAACAATCAAGTGAAAAAATTGTTGTTGATAAATTATTACTTTGTATTGATTGACAACCTTCACTCTGACATCAATCATCAGTAATAATAATAATAATAATCAAAATCTTTTAAGCTGCAATTCGACATGTAAGTCAACACTGAGAATAATGATAAGTTATGGGTAGTTTTTATTTGTCCTTTACCAAATTAGCTAAAAAGTGACAATTTTCGAGTCAAAATTCAATCTTACAACGTTTAAATATGTATAAATGGTATAATAAAAACAATTAGTATTTTGTTCATGATAATATGTTCATATGCTACACTGGCTGCTACACACATATTCAGCTTAGGTTTTATGATACACGCCGCCACACACAAAAAGACTAAACAAAGTTTTGTTACTGACGTGAATTACTATTGACAGGTATATTGTATTGATAACAAAATGCAAGTGCTTTGATGAGATACGATTGTATGAAACAGACCAATATATGTGCTAACTACGCAATCCTTGTAACAAGTGTAATAATAACAAATATGCGCAGATCAAGTGATCGGATAAAATCACGATAAAAATGGTCGGATTTGTCCCCATGTTTTTTTCCTACGAGCGTGATTTTATGCCATGTTGCTATGTATATTCAATTTTCACGACGCAAATTTACCTGTCAACCTTGCAGTGACAACGCATATTCTCATAATGCCCCATTGCATAATGTATACTCAGCAGGATTTGTTTTATTGTGTTCACAGAAAAGTAAAATGACGCCCCCCAAACAAAAGATTGTTCCTTTGAGCCTTTCGCCAATATATAAAATAATTAATAAATAAAAAATGTTATTAGGTAAATACCATTTTTGCTACACGTGGGCCTACACAAAGTTTCTAGCCAATTTTATCATCATATCGTACTTATGCTGGGTTATATAAATACAAATACCTATTTCATTGTCCATGTAAAAACTTGGTTTTATGATTTATTTATATTTCCATGTATTGATGATCGTTTTGTTACTCCTTAGGATATTCTACCGCGCTACAGTGGCCTTCCAGAGAACGTCAAGATGCCGCTCAGCACGGCCTAACCTTAATCTGGGAATATCTCTCCTTCAAATAAATAATAATAAATTTTCATATTTCAAAAGCGCTCAAAATCTTTGATTGTTTGCATGTACTATTATTACATACTAGAAAAGTGGCCCGTCTTCGACCGGGAAAAAATAATATAAGTACAATTATAATAATGGTGACATTTAGTTACATGCATAATTCTAGATGACTTGATAGGGTTTCTGGCTTAGGAAGTCTGCGCAACGTATATTTGTCATCTTATTTGCATAAATTATGTACCAATATACTCGAAAGGAAATGTTTTATCAATGAAAACAGAAGGTTTTGTCTCACTTTATTCATTCATGACAAATTAGACGTAACTATTCTCATAACTTGACTATTAAAAGTTTTCTAGAAAAGTGGCCCGTTTTTTAGCAGGAAAAATAATATAAATACAACGTGTCCCGGTAAATCGGCCAACCTTTCCCGGTAAAATTTCCCTGGCATACATATACAAATGTGGATAGTTCCCCGTGTCTACAGTCCCAGTGTAATGTTTCCCAGTGTGGACAGGTTCTGATATAACCTTTCCCGGTGTGGACAGTTCCCGATATAACCTTTCCCGGTGTGGACAGTTCCCGGTGTAATTCTTCCCAGTGTGGACAGTTCCCGGTGTGGACAGTTCCCGGTGTGGACAGTTTCCCGTGTGGACAGTTCCCGTGTGGACAGTAACCTTTCCCCGGTCACCATTATTATAATTGTACTTATAACCCGTCACCGCTTTAACCCTTATAAACTTGTCGCTAAGTACAGTAACGAAAATAATTCTTATTCTATTTATTTATACATTTCGAATATGTCACATGCAATATACGAACAATTAAAAAAAAATTACAACCCTACAGGGTTCTTTGGACATGACTTTAGTATTTTCCAACCGGGGTTTTCCAAGTTAGAGCGCTGAAAAGTTATACAGATCTATTCATACATATAAAGAACATGGGTACCAACTTTGGTACAAATCCGATCACAAATGTAGCCTTTAGAGCGCCGACATACGCGCATACATACGTACGGCCAACAGATTTGATCTCAATTCATTTAAATGATCGTTATACGATCCTTAATATTAAACTTCTTATCTACTTGGGATTAACTATAGCAACGTCAATAATCTTATTCTACTCATTTATAGCTTTCGAATGATATGTCACATGCCATATACGAACAATTTATTCAAAAAAGTAAAACCCTACAGTTTTTT
>JAHZNC010004929.1:0-12971 GCA_027744095.1 Zhuqinia jingwanae | reverse complement strand
GTGCAAAATGCCATAGGTGCAAAAGGCCGCAGGTGCAAAAGGGCTTAGGTGCAAAATTACCCATAGGTGCAAAATTACATAGGTGCAAAAGGCCGGCTACCATAATTTTAGCTGCACAAACTATTATACATACTCTACAACTACAACCATAAACCAATTAACTAACAATATGTTGTCGTCACCAAAAAACATGTGCTGTTTTTAATGACAGATTTCTACATTTTTTTGTATGCGGCTTTGTCTGGGGCATTTTAAAACAAACGAGATTTTCATTTCTACTCAACTTTATGTGCAAGGGACCCATAAATAATTGAGTTAATTTGGGATCATCAGGTGTTGCTTTTAAAAACTATTGCTGCTGCTGCTGCTGATAATGATGATGAGTAGGTATATATGAGTATGGGGATAATGATGATATAAAAACAGAAAAATAGAAATAGATGGCATATATTGCTCAAGAAGATGTAAACATATGAATATGGTTCTATTGGTTGGCTGAACGTCAAATTATGCAAAATCATAAGCCATTATTCATAAAAATTATTGGCCAATTCAAGGTTGCCCAGAAAAGGAAGAATGAATTTAAGTTGATGAATGGAGAGAGAACATGTAAATAAATATTAACCTTAAGTTTATTCATTCATCATTTTCATTTCAGGATACATATGCTATACATACCTAATACTTGCTTATATTTATGTATTGAATACACACACTGCTTTCATTTACTCGCTTATTGCAATCACAATGAGGAATTGCTTTTGATGCGGAAACCCTTTCAACAAACAAACATTTTTTTTTAAATTTAAACTTATAGAATAATTTTACACTGTTTAACTCAAAATATGTTTGTATAAAAACTCATAATAATAATTTTTCCTCTTGTATCTATCCACCTATGCACATATGTATATTAGTATTTGATGTTGTGGATGGATGTACGTATATGCTAAGCATATTTATCCTGTTTGCTGTAAATAAAACTCAAGCGCTATACTATTATTATTATTATTAATATGTTTATACGTTTATCGTGCCCGTATTTGGCTCAAGTGTTTATATATTATGTGGTTATTATGATAGGTTTGTGATAGCCCAGAGGCAAGCTTGTCTCATAAATTTTGATTCTCAACCCCGATCAGTAACTGATTGATGTTTTAATAAGTGATTTTCCAAATCGCGCTCACTCATTCTCCATTCTTTACTCATCCTTTTATAATACCTGTGTACATACATGGAAAAAGTCAAGTGTGTGCACAAACAAAACAACAACAACAAGACAAATTCTTCCTTCACTCAACCAAATAACAAGTATCTACTTCCCAAAAAAAATCCTCAAGACTCAATAATAATTGTGATCATACATATTTTACATGTGCTTAAAGGTTTGTATAGTGTTGCTGTAAAAATGAAAATATTGAATGATATCTTAACAAGCTCAATTTTATGCTTAAATCTCATACAACACCACACAAATTTTTTTTTGTAACTAGACTATTATTATTCAACTACCCCTGGAGTCATTTCATATTATTTAGTGTGAATTGACTGGGCTTGCTGCTCTTTTCCTCAAAGATGAGGTATATGATTTTCTAGATACATTGTGGGTACGAGTAAAGTTAGTTAAATTTATGTACCCACAAAAATGTAGAAATCGGAAATGCCAAATTTTGCCATTTTCCACACTTTTTTCTAATAATCCTCATTTCCAAATATTCCAAATCTTCAAATTTTCTCCCCAAATTCTCATCACATAAAAATAAAAAAAGGTGTGCGAGTTCACTTTCATTAAAAAGCTCTTTTCTCTCTCTCAATTTTTGCTATTTGCTGGCTATTCACCTTGTTAATAAATGCGTAACATTTTTATATTCATTGACAGGAATATTGAAAGCTGTACAACAGCGGCAAAGTGTACATCAACCAATGGAATATTATATACCTACCTACTACTTATTACTGATGATATGGAACACTAATCTGGCTATTCTTCTGTGCATTCCCTTTTGAACATGGCCAATCTCGCACTCGTTTATTGAGATGTTGAGCGCTATGTAAATTACTTATGTCATCTTGTCAAATATTTGTTAGAAAGAAGGTGTGCTTGGTGTACAGTTCAATTTATATGATAATTTATTTTTTCGGATTTAACTGGCACACACACACACATTACTACTATAACACATGTACATTGCATGTATTTATGATATATAAAATATGCATGCATGTCATATAATAATATGCCAGCACAAAATTTTTAATTCAGGTAGCAATTGAATCATTGACAGGTGACAGACTGAAAACTATTACTTTGTCTTTTATCCTTCCTCCCATTCTTCACACAAAATAAAGTGTGTGTAGGTATGTATGTTTGTATGTATTTAATATATTCAAAAGAAAGCTTTGAGTGTGTATGTATTATTGCGCCTGTCTACTTTTCAACTACTGCTCTCCCTGATTGTTCTAACACACGGGAATAATCAATACGGCAACATTTGATGAGCAGCAGCGGCACTAATATCAATGAAGACGTTATTGGTTATTATATGAACAATACAATATTGCGTGTTATGTAGGTTTGTATGTAATGTACACACATGTGTGCAATTACAAGTGGAACTTGATAGTTTGTAGTAATCTGAGAAAAACAGTCCATTGTTATCCCTTGAAAAGTCTTCATTAAGTATCAAAAATGAAAATCCCTAACTAAAAAAAATCCAATCATATTTTTCTAAGTTTGTGCTGCTGCTGCTATATACGATACGCCAACACATCCATACTATAACAAGATGAAGTTATCATCTTTCAAATTTCATTTCGTCTGCAGGCGATGCAAACACTTAATAATGTAATATGTATATTATGCAAAAAAAAAGTTCTTGTCTGCAAATGTGAAATGTTATATTCCTTAAAAGAGCAGGTAGGTAGCATATATTATTATTATTATTATTATATGAAGTGCAGTCAGTGGAAAAAATGCACATCAGAACATGATGCCCACATAACCGCAACAATATAATACATTACTACACTACACAAGCAAGACACTACTCGTAGTCCTCTTCACCATTCTTAAATGGCAAGAGTAATCAACCAAGTTGGTAGGGAAGCTGTCACTGGTGCCAATAAAGTTCGTGATTCGTGAGCTACCATCACCAATCACCCTTCTTTTTCCTTTCCGTCGTCGTCGCATCATCTTCTTCAACAACAACTTCACCAAATGTTATGATGATTATGAAGAAAACAGAAGAAAAAAAGATATGCGATATTTGTAATATGTATGATATGAATTCCCTTGTGGAGGAATAATATTAAAAAAATGAATCTTTCATGCGTATGTTTGTATGTACAACAACGACAGGTAATTCCTTAAGGCTGTTGTAATGCATGTTCATTGGATGGTGATGATGATCATGATCTCTTTATCCTATGGAGGCGCATCAACATCATAAAATCAAAATATTAACATATATCATCCCAGTTTCATTCACACATCGTTTGATTGACGAATGCCGATATATGCTCAGTATGAAATGAACCGGTGCAATTGAATATTTAAAAAAATCACCGACTGACCAACCAATGTAAAACTTTTTTTTAAACGCTTTTAATAAAATGTGTGTAGAGTAAAAGTAGCACGTTTTTTTACACATGCGTGTTAGGAGTAAACGCCGATCTATGCGTTTTCGGCGTCATTTGATTTCTTACATAGTATTCAGATTGGATTCAGATTTTGTTTCTTTATGTGTTAAAAATATCCTTTGCACTTGCACACAGAACGCTTCCATATTTTTTTTTACCTTGTGAAAAAACCTCTGCTTACACTTTACTGCTTATGTACTCTTCATTTCATATCATTAGCAAGTGCAAATGGATGTGTTTTACCATTTTAAGTATTTAAAGCTAGCCGAAGACACCCGCCCGTGTGTAATTTGATGTTTTA
This sequence comes from Zhuqinia jingwanae, assembly GCA_027744095.1. Taxonomy (NCBI): domain Eukaryota; kingdom Metazoa; phylum Arthropoda; class Collembola; order Entomobryomorpha; family Paronellidae; genus Zhuqinia; species Zhuqinia jingwanae. Next base: position 9,031 of record JAHZNC010004929.1, on the reverse strand, counting down.
AGCTAAAACTAACGCCAAAGCATTTCCACAATTATGGTCTGGCGTAATACATAAATCAAACTTGTATAATATTACGACGCAAAATAAAGCAGCAGTCTAGTCGAATAGTCTCAAGCAGCGGCACATTTTAAAAGTTACACATATTGACAAAACTTTAACTTTAAATGACTGCGCATGGTAAACAAAATTAACACTAAATCTACCTACACGCTTTTATATATAAAGTATATAATATATTGGGTGGACAAGACGATAAAAAAAAATGAAAATTGCTCTTCAAATGGCGGTCAAGCGTCAAAGCAAGCGCGTAATTTCTCTCTCTCTCTCTCTCTCTGTAAAGGTAACGCTCTGAATAAATAAACAAAAATCAAGCAAAAAGAGGAAGATGGTACTTGCAGTACCTGTAGTACACATATCTACCCACTACTCGCTACTACGCCCACCTCTTTAACAAAAAAAAATGCTTCAATTTACATTTCATATCATTATCACCATTTTCATCCTTTGTCTGCTTCTCAAAACACTATACTCACACTCGTTTGTATATGTGCACACCACTACAGATACACAAGCAACAACAATAAAAAAAGTATCAACAAAGCTTACCTTTGAAAAGCCGATATTTGGTGTGGAATATGGGTGACCCAATTCGTGCTGCCGTTTGAATACTGCAAAACCAAAATAATAATAATAATAGTAAAAAAATAAGTTTTAGAATATGAATACGAGAATGAATGACAATAAAACATGAAAATATACAGACTGTCAATATATAATATATACATTTTTTGTTCTTTTCTTTTTTTATTACTCTATTATCATTGTCATTATTAAAAAGCAGATGTGTATGAGTTTATTTATTGTTATTTGTGTATATATATTTTTTATAATATGTTCTGTTGAATCCATATATATTTTTAGACTTCCTTTCTATTTAATTCTTTGAACTGTACTGTACTTCAATAATAATATGTGTGTACAAACAAAACTTTATAGGTATTCATAATATTATTATATTTTTGTGCTCATCTCCCCAACATTTTTGCCATTATCATCGTCATCTCATTATTATTATTATTATCATTCTTGTTTACTATTGTGCATCTATTTAGAGTTGTAGGTATATACATTATACCTGTATGATTTTATATTATAGTTCAGTTTTTCTGTTCCCTTTCTTCAGTAGAAAATAAAATGACATGATGATGGCAAGCAATAATTCATAACATTAGAGAATGAACAGGAGGAGATCTCTGTTTCATCCACATTGAAAGATTGCACACAATAAAAAGTAATCCAATAAAATAAGTGGACACATGGGATTTTTCGTGAATTTTTTTTATCATAAAAAAGTGTACAATCGCAAAGTGATGGAAGTTTAGCTGAGAATATAGAATATTGAATGAGCGTTTTATCTACCATTTCGTTGTCAATTATTCACACACACACACACACAATTTTTTTTATCAAGTTATCATCATCATATTAACTTTAATAGGTATGTATGTCTATAGCACGCATATAATATTCAGTGAACACTCAACAATGAAAGCAAAGTAAGTACATATAAGAAGAAAAATGTATACAAAACATAAAAACATAACAACATTGCATACATGGTCACAAAGAAGGCATCTTACCAGCAAACCCCATACTTTTCGAAGATCTGACTGTCATTATAATATGACAGGTTACAATAATCGCCCTCCATTTTATACCGTTCGCCAAAAAAATCCCTTGAATTGACCATGCAAAAAAAACATATTTTTGAACAAAGTTTGTAATGATAATGATTAGGTACGTATATTGCATTGAGTACACAATGTAAAATACACAGTACACATATATAGTCAAAAGTCACCATGGTCAAAGCAAAAACTTACTATCAATCCATTCCCCAAAAAAATTACAATATTTACATTATGATGGTAATAAAATAGCCCATAAAGTAATCATAGTAATTTTTTATGCAGTAATTTGACAAGTAGAATAACATAACAAGAAAAGTACACACAAGACAGGCACACACATTCTCAACAACATCAAAATTGTTTCAATCGTTAGAAGTTATCAAGCCATCTATAAATAAATGCTAAATTATCGTTGTAATTCTCTGTTTTTTTTCTGAGTGCCTATCATTCTCTGCCTCCTCGCCACTTTTTTTCATCATCCATCAGCAGTAACAAATCAGCGTCTTCAAGAAGTGAAGTGTGCTGCTGCTACATTAGGCACAAGCTCACATTACTATTATTATAGTGAACACCAAAATTTTCTAATGATCAGTAATCGTAGTTGTTGTTGTACCTAAATTATACGCTCAAAGTCAAAGGAGTACGGAATATTGCTTGCTACAAAACAAGACACTGCAGGAAAGGGTTAAAAAAAGGCGGCGGACAGTAAGCTGACATACTACTACTGGCTCTTTTGGCAATCAACCATTCTACCAAATTCTGTCAGAGATTTAATATCAACCTTAGGAATCTGAAGGTAAAAAATGAAATGCTATATGATCATCATGACATGACGTATTATGCTTTACATCTCTCTGACTTTCAATTGAAATGACACTTGACATTTTTTTTGCCGTTGTTGTTGTTTGGTTTTACTCAAATAGGTCAAGTAAGATGTCATCAGATCTAGGCTGGATTGAAGGGCTTATCCTTATCTCGCCACACCTGCTAATGATCATGGCAGTTATTGTAGTCGCACTTTCCGTATCATCCGTGTTTTTAAAGGAGGATAACATAATTGCTGGCGTTTTAATCACATTTTTTTCAGTGCTAGTAGCTGCCGTATGTATCAAGACATTTTGGCAAGGATATGGCTGATTAATGGTCAAAAATGGAAAGGGCAGAAATATGGACGATCGGGAGGAATATGTGAATGGATGCATTTGGCTATTGGATATCTACCGTAATTTATCATCGCAGTATGATTCGTTGTTGTAATCTAAGGAAAATATGACACTTTGAACCGAAACAACACAATAAACAAAGACAACAAATTTTTTATACACATTTTATAATAATGCAATGTAACTTGGGAACCTGTATCTCCATTAAAATTCTTGGTCTCAATTTCAAACCAAATATATGCAGTGTGATACCGCTTTCTTTTTCATTCAAGAAAATAGTGTTTTGTTTGATTTTTGTACAATAATTATTACTGTGAGCATGAATATTATAGTAATAATAATCTTAATCAAAAATTCAACAGAGCTAGCACAGTAAACAAGCGAGAAAGAGAGTTCATTAAAGCGTGAGATTTACCAGTTATCCGACAGGGTTACAATAGACCAGATACCGATTTTTATGAATCTCATGAATTTGTTGTACCTTGTACTGTTGTACTTGTACTGCACGCAAGTATTAATTTCTTCAAACTGATCAAAATATAACCGGCCGGCTCCACGTTCAAAAACGAGCTGCATAATGTGGGCTGTTTTTTATGATGGCTTAAAAATTAATTGACCAACAAAGTAAATTAAAAATTGAAAAGGGGTAAAATACAAACACGGTCTTTATGTACCGAAAAAAATATATGCATGCATATAGCAATCCATATTAGACGAGAGTGGTTGTTTTGTATTATTTTTATTGAAGTTGCACATATAATATAATTTCACAATGAATAGAGGCATAAAATGTTATTCATGATATGGTATGCATCATCATGATCATGATCATCATCATTTTCATCATCTACCGCACCGATCTGTTACTTGTTACATGTGCATAAGTAGCAGCAGTAGTAGTAGTAGTGGAGTAAATGGCAAAATATGTTGTCCCGCTTCTTCCTCGAAAGCATCTTGTCGTTTCCAAAAAATCTTGAAAGCTGGTAGAGAGGAGAAAGAACAAGTTTTCTCAAGAGTAGTGTGAGTGTGCAATGCAATGCAGTAATACCAGAACAGAACCGGAGATGAGTATATAGGTACATAACATACGACCGACAACCATAAATCCAAAAGGATGATGACGATTGCCACGAGAATGAAGAATTTTTGCAGCATTTATGTAGAGTTTGCTGGTAAAATGTACACATTATCATCAAGGTTGATCAAGAAGCACAGGAGATGAGAAGAAACAACAATCGGGAAAATTTCCAGTGTGGTTTAGTTTGCAGGTCCAGGTGTGTGCAACATAAGTACAACAAACAACAACAACAAAACACCCTTCACAAGGTACTCCCATCTAATCATTCTCATCATCATCATCATGATCAAGTGGGAGCCTGTTGGTCTTGCGGATGATGATATTGATGATAATAATATATAGGTAATATAATGGGATGATGAGACGTATGGGAGAGACTAGGTATGTGTGTAATATTTGCAAAGAGAATAATACTTTCAAGGCAATCTCATATCACTCCAGTAATCATCATGGTAGGAGGAGGATGTATATATGATGACTAGACCAGACAAATGGACAACTAGTTATCTATCCATATGATCTCTATAATACTAATTTAATATAATGTGCAAACAAATTGTTTCAAAGGTAAAAGACACATGTCTTTCATGGAAATTCATGGAAAAAGGAATAAATTGTGTTTTAAAAAAACTAGCTACATTTTTCAACCATTTCATAAAAACACATAAACCAAACCTTTTGCATCATTTACGAATTTTTTTCAATAAACGTTTCAAAGTCTGCGTACTCTTTTGATTTTTTGTGGTTTTGGGAGCTTTAACTAAATTAAACAGAAAAAGTGGAATGTTTATGTACATGTGAGCTGCTAAGCCATTGCTGATATTTCTACAAGTTTGTAGAAAAGTAAGCAGAAAACTTGGCTTGCGTTCATCCAGTTTTTTTTGTCTTGATTTTTCGGTTTACCAGTAAACTATATTTTACAATTAGATTTGTGTTTTTTTGTTGAAAATGGACGAAGAATGTGCTCTAGACAATAAATGAAAGGAGGCAAAAGGAGTAACCTGTTGGTTGTCTGCAGTACACATTGCATTATATATTATTATTATGATCTCTACTACCACTATAACCTATGCAACTCTGTATATCTCTTGATTATATGCACAGATTCTTGTACAAAATGCACATAAAATTTGTCTACCTGATTCAAAGTGAAGCGAGCAAAGGTAGCCGATCGATAAGTATGATGTGCAAGTGACTTTCAAAGAAATTAATGACTTCTCTACAGAACAGATCAAGTTTTTTTTTCCTCATTACCTTTTACCACCGTACAACTTTACTACAAGCAGCAAAAAAAATAAAGATCACCACTACTACTACTACTACTGCTTTTCTAATTATCAACTTTTTATTGAGTTTGATCTTATGATATAATTTACAAGTTAGTGCAATAGGTATTGAGTCGGCAATGAACAAATTTTGAAATTAATCCATACTGCATACACACACATATTATAACAAGTACCTATATAAAAAGCAGGTATAATTTGTGATGGGTATAATTTACAATCATTTTTTTAAAGCAATTAACAAATAATGTAGAATTGACTATATGCGCGGCTTATGTACAAAATAAATACTCTACAAATGCTGTTTTACATTGTACATGAAGACAAGGTGTTGACTCTTTGTCGTATTCATGTAAACAGAGGCTTTATTTTGGGGGCGCATCTTACAAAAAAAAAGAGAAGAAAGATGATCTTTTGTGAAGATTGCGGCCGCGATGCAATATTTCATTTTGTCGCCGGCGTGCTATATCGTTATTAACACTTGGTATTTGTGCTTGTTGTTACATGCGAGCTTTTTTAATACTTTTTACTTACATGCGCTTTTCATTTTACAACCACAGTACACACACAGTGTTTAGGTAGTTTAGATTATATATCCATATAACTTGTATGTGTGTATGCCTTTAAACAAAATAAGACAATTTGTATGTGGGGACATGCAGTTTTAAAAATGGTTCTGCTAAATAATGCAGAAGAATAGTAGTAGATATACCTACGTTATACATGTTTATCTCCTCCAGAGAATCATCATATTATCACCAGTTATTTTGTTATTTTTTTAAAAAGAATTTTTCTTGTAAAAATTTTTACCCACTCTCTCAATTTGTCTTTTTGACAGTCACAAGAAAAGAAAAAACAATTTTAATTTGAACATGCGTTGTTGTTGTAATAATAATAATATAAGCAATGATGAAAATACTACTGCTTCTTATTACTTTTTTTAACATCAAACTATGCACCTATGTAACATCAGGTAGTTCATGCATAATGCATTATTTGCGTATGAGCTATGTTAAGTAGTTTTTAATGTGAATGAAGTAAAGGTTTACAATGATTTTTTTTACATATTATATTTTGCTTCAAGGCAATCAGCTACCAGATTTCTGTAACACTCTTGTGTTTATACAAGAATAAGTGAATGAGATATATATCTCCTGCTGGAAACCGAACATTTTTATACCTACATAACTATACATTTTGTTTCGGGGGCATAAATGAGATTTTTAAACTGATAGAAATTTATTCATCATTACACATAATATTATTAGCTACTCTTCTTCTTGTCTTTTCCAAAACTTTCACGGAAGAAAAACAAACAGCTCGTCATAAAAATGTAAGCACAGAGACACACTAAATAAATGAAGTATGTATTGTCAATTTTTTGGTATAATTCTTCAAACCGGTGAAGATGATAAAAAGCGTATAATATATTATATGTATATGAGCTTGTTGAAGGATACCTATTTAGTTCCTCACAGATATTTCTTTTCTTATGCAAAATATGTGAGCATTTTTTCATACTTTGCTCATATTTCTTTTTTTCCTCTTGTGTTTATGTGTGTGTGTGTGTCTTTCTTCTTTCTTGTGTGTAGTAGGAATAGATCTACGATGAGTAGGGAACTTGCTGGGCACTACTTAGGGAATCCAGCCTCCCGCACAGTAAAACCTGGGTGTTTCTTCATCCAATGTGCGGACATAAATATTTTATGTACTTTTCACAGGGACAACAACATCTTGGCCAGTTTAATGGGGTATAACCCAGCATGATGTGGATAAATGCTGGGAAATCAGCAGGATGTTGGATCAACAAAATATTAATCTTTGGGAAAGACTTCTTTTGTCCTGTCCCCATCTACCCAGAATTATCATTTGTGTTCAATTGTGTCTTTTTTTCTATTCTCTCTCTTTCTCTTCTTTTAAAAAAAAATATGCAATGATGATAAAAAGATTCATACTTTTTTTTCAACTGTTTATATATAAATATGTGTATACAGCAAGTCACATGACACATGGCTATTGTTATTATCTTTTTCCATGTACTACTTGGATCAACAAAATATTAATCTTTGGGAAAGACTTCTTTTGTCCTGTCCCCATCTACCCCAGAATTATCATTTGTGTTCAATTGTGTCTTTTTTTCTATTCTCTCTCTCTCTTCTTTTAAAAAAAATATGCAATGATGATAAAAAGATTCATACTTTTTTTCAACTGTTTATATATAAATATGTGTATACAGCAAGTCACATGACACATGGCTTTTGTTATTATTTTTTCCATGTACTACTATTTGTATTCTTAAGAAAATAGATGTAATATTATTTGGTTTTATGCTTTACACACTCTCGGTAGGAGCTAATCTAGAAAATATGTAGTTTAATCTGAAGCGATGCGGTGATGGTGGTGGTGGTTGGCAAAAATTTGTATATTTTGGGATACGCTGCAATCAAAAATAGCTATGTTTTGTCGTCAATTGTCATTGTCATCATATCTATCTTTCTCGCTGTCGTTTGTCAGTCCTTGATTGTCATCCATCCGGTTGCAAATGTTGTTTTTTAACCATCTGTATTTTGCTTAGCTGTACGTTTACTAGTTGCATACGTAAATACAGAATTTGGTATTGTAAACACAAAGAATAATTCTCTTGAGGAAGACGGAAGTACGGAAATCTAAACATTGAAATGAATAGAATGAAAAAACAAAGCGTGGTATATTTTTTTTTAACACAAAAGAGAGAATTTATATGGCATATGTACACAATGTGCAATAAACGTCCTAAAACCATCATGTCATGTCTGTTACTGCGAATGTTCATCCGTTTTAAAAATCAATCAATTAATTGATAATAATAATTGAATTTACCAGACGATGCGAGTTTTTTTTTGCATACAAACTGTATAAAAAAAATACATCCGAGTATAAATTAAAATGCACATATAAGATCGTGAACTTAATTCCTTTGTAAAAAAAATCTTGGCCAAAACGACAGCCAAGCGAATTTGATGACAGAAGGGAATTTACCTTCAAAAAGTTTTAGTAAAACTTTTAGTTTTTTTATGGAGAACGTGTACTACAAAAGTCCAAGATTATCTTCTGTACTCCTACGGGAGTATGTACATTTAAAAAAATTCTGAAGAAAAATTTTGTGCTTTATGAGTACATAATTTTTTTTAGGAAGTGCACACACAAAAGTATATAAGGTGAATGAACTTATTGTACACGACGATAAAGAGATGACGGTTATGGTAATACTCTGTGGTTTTGCGAAATTGCATCTGCACGACATTTTTATATTAAACTGCGCTCTGCACTGTTCTATTATTACTATAAATGAAGTAAAAAATGTGTTTTGATAGGTACTAGTGCTAGTAGAAGTAGTAATAGTAGTAATATTACATCGTCGTGGGCATGCATTAAAGAACAAGACGGGAATACCTACATAAACACATAATATCTTAAAGAAAAAAGAAAAATTGGCGCTTGATGGTATGGTGGTGGTGGTGATGATGATCTGGGTTTTAAAAAGCGAAAGATGAAACAGGCAATTTTTCCAATTCATTATATTTTCTATATAAAAATATTGTATGCTGGGATTTTGCTCTATAGCCATTGTTATTATTACTACTATACACACTATATAATATAACTCACTACTCTATACCATTGTGCTCGTCTCAACTTTGTCACGAATCATTTCTCTTTCAAGTCCCACGCTGGACAGAAAACCGTGATCTTCGTTACCTGGCCTTCTCAGCCATGATATGATAATATATGAATGATCTTAGGTACACAACATGTGTGTGTATACCTGTGTGT
>JAHZNC010004928.1:0-17728 GCA_027744095.1 Zhuqinia jingwanae | reverse complement strand
CTGACCTACCAACTCAGATAATAATTTCTGAAGCGTCAAAATCACTCAAAAATTAATTTTTCAGAATAAGAGTAAAAAATATTTCTGCACCTTTCAAATCACACAAATATTAATATCTCAGAAATAAGAAATACGAGATTGCATGAATGATGATGATGCTCGTATATTACATCTTTTTGCAAGGTTTATTACTTTTCAATGTGTACCAAACTTACATCAACATAACCAACAACGTCGATAATATCAATGAATGAACATTTCATAAAAAAGCTTATGACAATGATGTTGGATGTAATGTTTAAATATACTATTTTAAATGTAAAAATTCCATATCTGTCTACTAATGCTCTCTTTTATAACTGCTCTAGCTAGAAGATAGAGAGTACCCGTAAATTCTTATCCATCTTCTCCTACAAGTTTTTACATGGGCCGGTCGACCATGGTGCGCGACTGTCATACGGATACCGTACAGCCACTCAAGTCTTCCTTTCTCATTCCATTTGGGCCATTTGGGGTCCTACATTTAAAAACGTAACACCTTAATAAAATCTACCCTTTTCGGCCTCCCATGTTATACCCATTTCAGATGGTGTAAATGGAGCAAAGTGCACTAAATTGTTATACTGCCACACACATTCCACTTGTAAGTGTACGGCCCCTTCCACTTGTATTATATTGCATTGCGTTGGTTGAAAACTAGAAGAACTGAGTGGAGTACAATATGTGGTCAGAAGTTTCTCCGTTTGGACCTGACCTGACTCATGACTTGCTGACAGCTGAAAATTGGAGAACTCAAGGACAAGGACTCAGCCGACCACGACCGAATATATGGTAGTGGCTTATTTACTGGAACTGGGACATGTTGCGTAGTATGTAGTAGTATTTTTATTGTACGTGTTTTATTTTGTCCTGTGAACTCGCCCTGGCTTTGTAAATACCCAGGAAACTAAACACAATTTTTAATATTCAATCCAACATTTTTTAATGTGCAATAAAACAATAATCTACTTTACCTCTTTTCAATCCTTCTTGTCATTAAATTAAATTTATGACACTCGGCACCAGGCTTGAAATAAATGTTTATACTTGCCAAAATTACGTGTAACAATCCGTACTATTTTTCAGGCTGAATCTTGACAGTCTCTCAAGTGCCTTGACTCCTTCACTGACCCCGCTGCTGCTGAAGATAAGTAAGATTGTAAAGAACAAATCCATGAATTCGTTTGCAACTTATAATTAATGAAGAATCATTTCTCTGTATCTCTGCTCTTTTTCTTTATGGTTGTAGGTCGAACACAACCTGGTTTCATTTGCGCTACTTCCTTGCCCGCTCTGTCACATCTAAATTCTGAAAAATGTCAACTGCTAAGTGGAATGGCGTTATTTTGGCGGAGTCCAACGATATCGAAGTGGTGGAAGGGAACAAATATGTATATAAAAAACATTTAACCTGTTCCTTGCATTACATTGTATGCTGTCGGATATAAAATGTGAAATTTTACTAAAGGAATTTTTTAATTCATTGTCACACTTCTATAGTTTCCAATATCTTCGTTGAAAATGCAATACTTCAAAAAATGCGACCAGACGACCAACTGTCATTGGAAAGGCACTGCTAACTACTTTGACATCGTAGTGGAGGGTCAGTTGTTTTCCCTTTTATACTTTTGTAATTTTGATTTGATGGCATTTTGATACCATGAAACTTGTTTATTTATACACGTTTTACAGGTAAAACCAATGCAGCAGCTGCCTGGTACATTAAAATACAGAAATGACCTTTTGTAAAAACGAATACTAGTACTAGTATTTAATAAGACGTTTTACAAGTTATTTTGTATTTTTGCAGGTATTATGCCAACCCCAAGCCTGAAGCTGCAAAATTAAAAGACCACGTCGCATTTTGGAAAGGTGTGAATGTCAACTGAGCAATGAGCGTTGATGGAGTTGATACTACCAACTTGATAGGCTGCTGATTGATTATTACTGATTACGACCTCATTGACATAAACTTATTTAAAGGTGTCTAGAAGAAACCACGCCAGATACTTTTGACATTTACAGTTATTCATTTTTTGCATTCATGTGTGATTGAAAAATTGAAATAGTGTTGACCATTGCTAAATTAGGAATAAATCTATATACCAGTAAATGAGTAAAAGTGTTGTTCTTCTTACCCGTACTATTTATTAAAGTTTGAGTTTGTCATATGAATCAATAAATTATTTTTTTTATAAATTGAAAAATAATGCTTGGCAAAACGGCAAGCTTCAAGAAATAAAACGCATAGCTTTTGAGTTGGGGGCATTGGGCTACAGCGCGAAGAGGGTACAAGTCAAAATATCATTACATCTGTTGAGAAGGTTGTGTACGATTGCAATTAAAATCATTGAGAAGTTAACTAATAATTTCGTAAATTAATAAGTTAGCTTGGGCCTGGCCTGGTGCATCTCTCCTTAGTAACCGCTTTCATTTGTTTAGAAAAGGCGATTGACTGTCAGTAAGTGGTTTATTATGCACCGTGCATTCACATTACTGCTCACATGTGATATATAATTAAAATTAGGAGCAATATTCACAGTATTTACATTTATAGTAATAAAATAACGTGTTCAATTTTCTGCCCACATGCACAACAGGAGGTCAGAATGCACCCTGGAGGAAGTCGTCGAGTGGTTATGAGTCTCCTTCAAAACTTCATGTTGCGGGATTCAATTGATCGTGCTTTAATCGGAAGTAGTAATACAGTAGCTGTTTTGTCATCGTCAGCAGGATACAGTAGGACTCTTTTCCGCTCGTTTCAGCAACAACAGCGGACAATGTCTGTTGGGATCCCTCCAGAATTCCATTTGGATCAAGAATCCGTAAGTAAATTAAGCCAGTTGAAAGAGGGCCTTCAGTCGAAAAATGAGTATTTTGATAAATATAAGGATAAACTCAGCAAGTTTGAGACGTAAGTTGTAAATCACACCTTAAAACAGGTCGTATACTGCAGTTAGTTTAATAGAATTGACAATATATTCTTACAAACTTCCAGAACCTCACCCAGAGAACTTCTTGCAAGGCTGGAGCAGTTAGATGACCAGAAGAAAGATCAAATCAATAGATTGAAGACAGCAGAGAAAGTCGCACGAAAGCCTAAGGTATATATTACTTGACGCGAAAATAAGTTAATAAATATTTTTTCATGTTATTTCTTATAACATAACTTAAGGTGTTTTCGATAATTTCAGTCTCTGAATGACGTAATGCACATGGATTCATTGAAGAATTTGGATAGAGTCGATATAGTTCATGTAAGTATTCAATGTTCAGCATCATGATGGTGATGTAAAAATGTGAAAGTTGAAAGTAAATTTCTTAGCTAAATTCTTATTTTCCAATTGTTTGCAGTTATGGCAGGAGTTCCACCGTCACAAAGAAGGGTTGCTCGCCGCTGTAATGTCCCGAGCTGTTTACGCCAAAATGCGCGATTTAGCTTCTATTCATAAATTGGTAATTGTGGCGGGATGAAGGATAATGTAAATATGTTTTAGAGTAGCTGTTATTGTATATTGTATTCCCTGTTTCTTGATATTTCTAGTTTGTAATGCCATTACCGAGAACAGATGGCTACGAATTCTTTTTCATGCAATTTGAAGATAACACATTTCATTTCACACCATTAATATTGTACCAAACTCACAAAGACAGTGCTCCTGTCGCCCTTAAATTGATCAACTACACAGATTTAAAAAGTGACAAGGATTTAATATTGCTTCGTGGAGAATATGATTCAAAGTGTCTGGTACGTGTAAACAGTAATTCATTTAAATTAGGAAAATTAAAAAATAACTGATTAATTAACATAGTAAATACTTTCTTCATTTTCAGAGAGCGGAAGATGCCCATTTCCTTGCTGTGCAGACTAATTTCTACTTTGGTGAAACAAATGCGTCCCGCTTAACCCTATTAGAGAAGTTTACAAAGGCCCCAGATGAATTCCAGCACATGGACCTGATTGATGAACTGAAAAATATTCAAGAGACGCATGCTCAACTTTTTGAATTTGAACCGACAAGCAAATCAAGTTCCGGTTAAATTGAAATTTTTGTAGCAATAGAAATATCCTAGTAGTCAATGTGTATCTTGAATGTGCAAATCAAAAGAATTAGTTGGAGTCAATTATTGTAAGTTTAAAATTAGTGTTATATATCGAAGCTCTTAATACAAACTATGCTTTATTAAAACGAGTGTTGGTTAATTGTGCTAACCATTAAATTTACGTGTTTAAAATTGAATTAAAATGGAAATTGTTTCCTTATTTGTGCACAACCCCAAGAATGGTATAAAATACATTTGCATATAGGTACGTATGTTATTGTTCAAATTCAAACATAATACCGATGTTGTTATGCTATACATAATAGCATAGCTTTTAGTACATTCTAAACTTTGTTGGTCAGGGTCAGTCAGTCCACAAGAAGCCCTTCAACTTCCTTCTCTAACAACCTTGATCTTGAACAACAAGAAACCTTTTCTTTGTTTGGCATAGTTCATCTATCGTGGGGGTGTGCTTCTGGCTGTTTATGGGTTCTTCAGGATTTTGTAACACCCTTGAAACTCAATAATATGAACTATGCACTTCCTGCATTTCCTTGTAGCTATTGGCCTTACGGTATATAGTATAAAGTAAACTGGAAGCAACTAAAAAGAAGGAAAAAATACTAATGGCTCATTTCATTTTAGGGAGAAAACAAACTAGGTCTGTCCAACCGAGCCGATGCTCATTTTAAAATTTTTGTTCGGTCTTTTTCAAGCTCTTGCTCTTATACTTGTCATCATGCTAACCAGTTTTCATCGCAAAAACCGTAATGCCTCCACTATCATTTATTTCTTAATATCAAGCGCTGTAATCATGGCACTCTCCTGTTTTCATGAGACACGTGCTCATGGTAACGGGGCACCCAAAAGTCGCTGCGACACCATGATACCTGGCCACTGGGTGAATGCCCAAACGTCATTGTCCCCATATCAAATTCTTGTTGATAAGACCGTGATTAGCCCCGGTGATCGAGTGAATATTACGCTCAAGGCTATTCCCGGTCAAACTGGCTTCAAAGGATTTTTTGTGATGGTGAAGGAAGTCAACGATAATGACGAGGATGGTAACGGTAACAGTGGAAAGAAAGTGGACACTAGCAAGAGTAACTATGGTGTCTTTGACCTGACGTCCAGTGATATGAGCCAGGCGCAACCTGTTCCCTGTTTTGATCAAAGAAATAGTGCAATGACTCACGTGGTCAACTACGTGAAGGATCATGTGGAACTGTATTGGATTGCCCCAAAACTCATATCTGAAGAAGACGAGAGAAAAAACAAGAATGGAACGCCGTACATGGAGAAGGAACTGAAAATAGTGTAAGTCAATTATCATGTTGCAAAGAAATAAGGTTCATAGTAATGGGTAAACCAAATAAAATTTCTAGGATACATAAATGTAAACCAATTTTGAGAATTTCAATGTGCCATCTTATTTAACTTTCATTTCATCTCAATTTAAAATGCCAACAATTACTGTTAAATTACAAAATATACAATTTCTCCAACTGTCACTATTAATCTATGATTTTGTCAGGTCAACTTTCGTAAAAGATTTTTGGACCTACTGGGTGGATGTGGAGCCCGTTGGGGATGTCCGTTTACTTTTGACTGATACGTACCGGCAAGTTTCCCCCAAGTTCATCCCTGTCCCCCCTGTTTCATCATTGCCTTCTTCACTGCCTGAATTTCGTGGGATTGTTCCCGTAGGTACAACTGTTCAAATGACACCACCTCCGTCACAAGAAGATAGTAATCCTCTTGATGCCAATAGTAGCTGGAACCATTTCCGACGGGCTTGGAATTATATGGTGGACTTGTTTGTCTCATCCACTGCAGCATCTTCATTACGTTCCTTGTAAATAACTAAAGGTGTCTACATGAAATTGCTCAAGCTTGCCCTATATTTTCATACACATGCTCAGTTTATTTTCAGTGTTGCTGGTCAATACTAAAATTACATACAACATTCATTGTTAAATGTTTAAAACAAAATTGTATTTGCAAACAAAAAACGTTTCAATAAAAATATATTCATGTTAGTATTTGGTCCCTTTTAAAATGCTGTATGTTTTCAGGCATCGACTCATTCATTCTATCAAAATAAGTTTTTTTCCGTCAGGGATTCCTATTTTGTATTTTTTTTGTATGTAGGTACCATGCACAAAATGCTGTCGTTCGTTCTACACAATATCTAAAGAAAAAAGGGAATGTCGTGGCATGGGACGAGCCCAACGAGGGCTGGTGGACAAGAATAAAGAGGAGGTGGTGTATTGAGGTGACAATACTTCTCTGAACAAGGACAAAAACAGAACAACACCATAGAATAATTTGTTTTACCACTGACTCCCTGTCCATTTTGTGATGAAACGGATACTGTTTGTTGACTGTTAGCTGCTCGCTATAAGCCTGCTATTGAGCTTAAAGTATAATGCATAACCGTCATCATAAGAAAAAAGCTAAACATTTGCCTTCTTTTCAGACTTTTGCCTTTGAAAAGAGCGAAAAAGAGACGTGTAATGGTTTGTCGATGATGTAGCCCTGTAGTTTTGGTGGGCTAATAATATACCTTGTGGATGCTTATTAATGGGTCATTACTATTTCAAGACATAAAAAAGCCTTGTCCTTTACTTTTTGCATGCGTAAGTGCGCTTGTTCAGGCATATCTGCACCCACACAGACACACAGACAGCATGAAATGAATGGATATTTGTTAGGAGGATGTCATTGTGTCTTTGGAATAAAAAAAAATGCAAATGGACAAAGTTGGCCTTTGGTTAAATGATGCCAGCAAAGAATAAGAAAGTGGTGCGGTGGTAAGTAGCATTTTAACCTGGCAGTATCGGCTACCAGGGATAATGTAGCAAATGTATAGATTGCTGCCACTTGCAGATTGTCGTTGGAATAGCCCACAGCAGAGGAGACCGCAGTAATTTTAAAAGATATTTTAAAAGAATTCGTAAGTTGAGATAAAGTACAAGGTAAGGTGACGTGCTGTCCAGAAATTCTTCTCGTCAACTGAAAACAAACGGATTAAAGAGGAAAGTAACTCTACGTGATACAAAATTTTTGATTTGAGTGTTCATCCAGGTGCAATCGAAATGGATCCGTCAAGGTCACCCCCCATATTTTTTCTTGTGTTTATCCTACCCCTTGTGGCAGTCGCCTTTCACACCGGAGCACCAGAGTCAGTTTGTGACACAATGGCTCCTGGGCATCCTTTCCCTCCACAAACGGGCAAGTCTCCATTTCGTGTGATTATGCCAAAGACGGATGTGGCTGTTGGAGAAGCCGTCGACATTCTACTGACTGCGCCCACCTCAGGCCCACCTTTTAAGGGGTTCCTGATTGAAGTTCATCCTCGCAATGGGGACCAGGCAGTAGGTCAGTTCAAACCGGATACGGATGTAAACGCTCAATCCCTCAAGTGTGGGGACAATCCCAACTCTGCCATGACACATAAGGACCTCAACCTGAAAACCCAAGTAAAACTGCAGTGGACATCTCCAGGTGATGGACAATACATGCCAGTGTAAGAAATGCTTTGTCATATTTTCAATACAAAATTAAATAATGACAGATTTAAAACAGTTTGGTGGTTTCATTGGATTCTTGTAGCGTAACTTGGGTCCAGCAACAAGACACGTTTTGGGTAAAGGAGATGGCTGATAAGACAATCATGGTAGGCGATGGTTCCAACAAAGGATCTGCTTCTTCAGGTGGCTC
The DNA here is from genome assembly GCA_027744095.1 of Zhuqinia jingwanae. NCBI lineage: Eukaryota > Metazoa > Arthropoda > Collembola > Entomobryomorpha > Paronellidae > Zhuqinia > Zhuqinia jingwanae. The sequence continues at coordinate 9,922 of JAHZNC010004928.1, read as the reverse complement.
ACCTGCAATTGAAGTTAGAGCGTTAGCACCAGCAAGTAGCAGCTCAGACAGCAACAATAGTGGCCCTACATCTTCCCCGCCTCCTAAACTAGATGGAAGCCATGCAGTTTCTTTGCTCAACAATGTTCCCGTGTGGACCGCAGCTTGTCTCGTTTTCGTTTCATTTTTTGTCCACAGACTTTTTTAATTTAAACATTGAAACAAATTTATTTTAAATTGAATTTTACATTTTTTGCAAACAATATAATTATTTTTAAATCTCTCAAAAGCATAACCAAATTCTTCAAACAGCAGAAAGAAGAAAAAAATCACAAATAATTAGGCTTTTATAAATTTAGATATAGCGTTGATTTAAAATATTTCTCTGTTAATTTTGCGGTAAGCTTTGTATTTAAAAAAAACCATCAAATCAACAATTATTTTAAACTCAATTTGTGTGAGAATTGAAAATGTACAAAAACCCACGCAATATGGAAGCGCATTAAAATAAATAAAAACATTCATTCAAATTCACTGTTTCAAGTTTATTGCATAACCGCACAAAAGGAAAACTCAAATATACTATTATTTTTGGGGAAAAGTCGTTTTTTTCTTAGCAGACATACAAACCGCGCCTCGAAAATAACAAGGCTCAGGGAAAGACTGAGACTTCCTTAATCCATGAATCATAGAACATATTTTTGTCAAATCTTTTTCTTTCATATCTTATCCGTTCATCATTCACATCATCTTGGCATTTTGTTCTGCAAAATGAGGGGCTTTATAATTTTTACTCAAATTCTTATATGCATTTCTCATAATGTCGTGGTCAACGGTTATGGGACAGGAGCACCTACTGTGGCCTGTGATTCTTTAGTTCCAAATCATGGCCCTCCCCCTCAAACTACACCCAGTCCGTACAAGGTCGTTCTGCAGAGGACTAAAGTGCAAGCGACTACACCTCTGGAAATTACGCTTACATCCAAAAACGGGAAAGATGAGTTCCAAGGATTTCTGATTCAGGTGAGAGGTGCCAACCCAGACAACAATTCGACCTACAACAAGCCACTTGGGGACTTTGAGAACAATCCTAGTCAAACGGATGCGCGTGTGCTAGCTTGTAACGCTACCCCCAAAGTGGCCATGACGCACACTGACCCTGATCCAAAAACGTCGGTAACAGTGCGATGGATTCCACGTTCCTCGGGAGACGTTCGTGTTCAGTAAGTTATTTAAAATGTCAGGTTAGCGTAAGTAAGGATGAAAGTTTCAAAGTAGCTTTTTTTTTGATCCAGCACAACGTTTGTGTTTAACGTATCTACGTATTGGGCTAATGAGATGCACGACCAGATAATTCAAGTGGTCCATCCAAGAATGCCATTTCCTGAACAAGGTGGTCATCCCCCCATCAAGAATAGAGAATCATCAGACGCACATCAAAATGACCGCCTCTGCTCATCATTACAATTTAACGCAACTCTGAAAGCGGAACAAACGTCTAGCAATCCATACAGGATGATTGTGGGACCAGTAGAAACGTCAACTTCCAAATCTGGGAATGCTCACACAATAAGTCAAATGGGGTTGATGTGGATAAATGTGACAAGTGACTATGGCACGCCAATTCTGAAGATGTTTATGATAGTCCGTCGAGTGCAGGGGGGAAGTGGCCAACAAATGAATGCTGGAGGGAGGTTTATTGGAATGGTACCCCTAGAAAAAAATTCAGCTCATCATCACGTGCACACTTCTGAACTGATAAATTGCTATGGAGTCAAGGATAATGCTATATTACTTGTTAACCAGAAACACAACAAGGCAAAAATTTCGGATATCAGTATCCAGTGGCAAGCACCTCAGGATGAGGTGGGGGACTACGAAGTTGTGTAAGAATCCTTAAATATTTATGAATGTTTTGAATGTATGATTAAAATTATTATGTATACTTTCAAACAACAAGAGCTATTCATCATTAAGGCAATTTTGAAATAGGGCAACCGCTTTGAGTGAAGAGGATCAGTTCTGGGACCGAATTGGGGAGGACCCACTTGCGGGAAAAATAAAAGTGGTTAAAAGATCAGTAGGTAAAGAGGGTAAGTTGTCAGGATCGGAAAGTTCATCTTCAACTGCAATTACCGGAGGAAATTCGTTAAATACAGCATTAAAATTTGCTCTCTTCTTTATGCTCGCACTATCTGTAGTATCATTATAAATAATTATATACATTACCATTTACTGTAAAATTAAGTGCTTCACATTGAATTTTGTTTCATCTAATAAACAACATTTACAAAGGCTGCACGGAGCCCAAGTCATATATTTTGTTACATATATGCTGCATCTGATCTTTTCACATTCGTGTAGTTCAAGTACCAAAATCGAGCATTCTAGTTTGTTATGCGGCATTTACACGCATAATCATGTTATTATTATGTACATGTTTATGCCTACCTATTTCATTCAGCTCTGCATTAATTGAATGCATTAAGAAATGAATCATCTTCATCGTACGAGCTAATTTTATGAAAATTATTACTTATATAGCCATGCACTAGTATGCAGATAGGAACTCTGCCTACCTACATGTAGTTGGAGGAGGTATGTAAATACCTATGTACTCTGTGCACAGGTAATTCTAAGTATACCTACCCACATACACAGCACAGGTAAGTCATCATAAGCAAACGCAGTACTGAAATGAACGAAATGAAAAACTGCGTTAGTTTGTGAAGAGCAAAAAGGTGAAAAAGTAGCAGTGGCCGTGCATCCAAGTTCAGTTCACTCTTTGCCTTTGTCGTTGCATCAAATATGAATTGACTGGTACATGTACCTTTGTCAAATCAGTGGTGTCGCGTCCCTCTTAATCTCTTGTTGCTCATTTTCATATTTTACAAATTTCATATCATCAGCTTCAACTTAACCATCGCTATCACTAATAAGATTTCACTGTAAGCAATCGACACATTTGTCAAGTTTCTAAAGAAGTTTAAAAACATAATGTACAATACGTACAATATTCCATAAAATAAGTGGTATAGTTTTCAAGAACCACAATACGCGGGGATAAATGGAAAGGAAAATCCTTGAGTGAACTTGCAACAATCGTCAACAAAAATACCAAGAATATTTTCTGAGCACATTCTACCACCACCACCGCAAATAGTATTTTAGTACTGTTCACTTTTTTCCCCTTGGAGTGCAGTGTTTTTGCTTGCTTGTGTGATGAGTGGACCACAAAAATGAAAAAAAATGTTGTAAAGCGTCATTCTGATAAACCAACTGTTACTTTCTGTGCACTAACAACAACCAAGATTGTAGTTGAAGATTTCATTACATTGCACATCCCCACATTCAACATTGCATGAATTCATTGTCAATTACGGCAACACAATGTTGATATTGATGATGACGGCGATTGAGTACGCTTCATATTAAAAAATTTAATACAATAAGAACATTTGCATTTGCAAGGCAGACTGTTTTGTAGTGTATACATATAGTGGAGTGTGCATTGTTGCAGAGACAAACGAAAGGGTTGATGGAAGAAGGTAGCCATCCACACACGCACATGTGAAGTCTTCTCTGAATTATTATTATTGTATTGTTGCAGATGCAAAAAATATATATATCAACACGAAAGTGAATGAGAAACTGTGCATGGTATAAGCATCCGTGCTAGCCAACATTTTTTGAAAGGGAAAGAGTAGAAGGACGTGCTGTTGTGCAGTTCATTTTGAAAGACTAGACGGTTTGGTGGATTTCGACAACTTTTGCTGACGGCAACAGGTAATAAATGTAGAAATACAGTGGAGCTACTTATCCTTATACCTTACAATGATGTTGCTATTTTAAGAATCACCCTCATCGTAAAACTCACTTTTCATTTAGCTTTTTTATGTAACAAAAACTCAAGACAGAAATGGCCCAACCATTTTTTTCAGCAAGGAAAAAAGGCTTATGATGTGGTTTGGTTTAGAAGCTAAATTACTATTATTTTCGATCAGTGTGTGCTACTACTATACCCCTACCAAGATACTGTAATTAGGTAAATATAAGAGTAAATAGAATGTAGAAAATGAATTTGATAAAAATAAACTTCATACATGAACAAATTGCATATATAGTATGTGCGTGCATATGTACATCTATATTATAATATTGTTAATAACTATATATACTACTGCGTATTTAATTTTTTTAAATTGGTCATCACTATTATCATTATCCTTCTCTCTATGCAAATACTGGAGTATATAATAATTATGTTATGATATCATTAAGATGATGGTCAAAAAAGTACCATGAATAAGTTACCTACATGTGTACTGAGTTGTCATTCAGACCAATTCATTTCGTTAATACTGAAAAGTAAGACGTGTAGATAGTAAAAGGTTAACAAGGTCTCTTTCATCATTTAGCCTTCCTGATAATATTCAAATGATAATGCAGCAATAAGAAAAAAATCGTGGAAAAAATAAGTAGTGGAAAAATTGAACTTCTTAAAGATAAAAGTAAAGTTTCTTTTTAAGGAGCAATAATACTGTTTACATTTCATCGCATAAAGTGCGAAGTAATTTCACAAATTGTTTTGTTGGGATGGGAGGAAGAAGTCCATTATTGTACATTAAAAACGTTGATGGGACCTACATATTATGCCGCGGTTGGTGCAAAAAGTATAACGGTAATTCCCGTAGTTGTCATTGACAAGCAAAAAATATTGAAGTGTTCAGTAAATACTGTGTTCAGCATTGAATTGTTGGAAAACATTCAACATTATAGATATATAGTTGTTGTTTGGAACCTCTTGGCATTTTTGTTATTGTGTGAGTTGATGTGATAATGTAAAAGCATTGGCTTTAGTCAAGTGGCTACTTGGCCTGAACCGGAATTCAAGGTAAAAAGACGTAGGCACAAGGCAGGTAGTACATCATAAATAAATTACTATAAAACGCGTGCTGCTCTTGAAGAATGAGAAATGGATTGGAGAAGATGTATGGACGAAAGGATGTATCGTAGCCAAAATTTGTCTCGACTGCTTCCATTGTTGCACTTTATGCATTTCTCAACAACTGTGGTACTTGGTAGTGGCATTCCTAAGGGAACTCGGCAAACTACATCGTGAAACTCTTAATTATCATGCTCTTCTCTGCCCTTAATTCACCATTCATACCCACGCTCATTTGTCAAACATATTGTAAGAATACAGTTTTGCTTCTAGTAGCTCTTCAAGAAGGCAGATTGTTCAATAATCTTCATCACAACCAATATTTTATGTTCCACTTGATGGCTTCCATGCCACGATATGTCGAGTAATGAAGGCTGATAGTCTGACAGTGGATGACCTTTGAGTCGTGCAATTTATGATACACATCTAACTTTGCACATGCACCTAGAACTGAATAGAAGCAGCAGATCTCTATTAGTATGGGTTAAAAATATTACTAATATGAGTACGTAAATCTAATAAAACTACAAACTGGCTAATTAAGATTTATTAATTTGTATCATGCGGGTAGGGGAAAAATATACAGTGTAATGCTGATCTTCATGTATTCAGTTGAAATTAAACCCCACCCAAGATTGTCAGTCCTGTGATAAATACACTGACGAGTGGGAAGGATTTGCTCATTGTTATGAAATTGCTGGCTCATGTGCGAAGGCGAAGTGTAGTCCTATAAGCGAGTAGTATCCTGTTCCTGGCAAATATTTGAGCAAAAAGACTGGAATAGTTTTTAGTTGATTGAGTGTGGTTGAATGGGATGGGCCAAGCCCAACGATAAACAGGTAGCGGCAATTCGTACTTCAGTAATAACAGTAACGACAATATCACCGTCATGTTGATCATTATTATTCCAAACACATGAAACACTTCCGTATTTATTTTTGCATGACAGAGTACATATAATAGTGGAATATGAGTTTTTAACAGAAAACTTGCGAACTATAGAGCCAGTAGTATGTAATAGCAATAATGGGAGGAGTAAAATTTCATATTATGCTTTGGACATGCCTTATTCGGCATGAAAGGAATCATTGACAAAGTCACTGCCACAAGCAAAGTCGCAGTTCTCCTCGTCATGGTTACTCAGCCATGAACAATTTTGTACTCATTACTTCTATTTTCATTATAATTTTATGCTTAAATATGTCATAAGCTTAGAAAAATAACACTATTTTGTTTCTCTGAATGTATTGCTGAAGCATATTTTCAAGCAAATCACAAAACCAAGTAATTTGCAAAAAAGAAAAAATTTTCAAGTCAGAAAAGACAACCAACAAATCACAAAAATGACAAAACAAAGGCTTATGGATAATACTTATACTGAATTCCATGAATATCCAGCCAGAATACAATATGCCCACGTACAACGTATGCCAAAGCACGTCCCAAATCGCAATAGTAATTTACAAGAAATTATAAAATTGCGTTTTATTACACCCATGCTAGCCCAAGGCCTACAGTACAAATGTAGATAGTACAGAGAGAAGAGAAAGATTATGTGTAATAATAAGCAAAAAGATGAGATGACATGACTTGATTATGAAATTTGCTGGATGAATTAAGTATATAGTATTACATATTAGTTATATAGATACCTCCCTAACTACATATAAGTAGTGTAGGAAATACACTTGAATAAATCTTGATGCTGGATTAATCCATAAGCCATTTATATTGCCAATAACGCAGCCAGATATTTAATAAACCCAAAGCATGAAAGTGCAATAAAGTTTAAAATTAACAATCGTTTAAAGGTATAACCAAACAGCGAAGCAATGGGATATCTGAGTGTTTTGATTCCCAGACATGCATACATACATGGCTACGGACAGACGAATTTTAATAAGTAAAAATTTCGCTGTTTACAATTTGCTAGTAAAGCTTTTTAATCAAAAGACTCATTGCCGACCGTGAATGTAAATCAGAAAAGAACTTGTTGCTATGTTTGTAAATTAGCAGTACGAATACGAAGTACAATGAACAGGTACAATAAGCTGAGCTATGACGCAGCAGATGGGATTCCTACCTACCTACATATGCGAAAAAATGCAAACAGGTAGTGAGTGTTATTACTTGAAATAACAATCTCGGTATGATTGCGTTGTTGGAGCATGACTCATAATATGCTGAACATTTTAGAGTGGGTGAGTATAGTGTAGTGGGTGGCAAGTAACATGGTATTTTCATCGGTTTTCGCATTTCAGTGTATTCTTGCTTGGAATTCCCAGATCAACATCATTATGTAATCTTTTCCTTCATATTTCAATACACTTTTGCCATGTCTCATTCTTTCCAAATTAATAATGTCATCACATCATCTTCTTCCCAATTTGTTATGTCCTTCCTCAAAATACATTGCATGGTCGAAATACTAAAGAACAACTAGTACGAGTACGTCATTACAGCAATCGCGTCTGACGACAATTCCAAGTAAATCCTAAAACTTTGATTACTTGGCATTTCTGATAAAAATTCCTACCTACCACTGTATAAATACATGCATGACAGATATAACATACCTAATTAGTGCGTTTATAAATTTAGTAGCTATGATTCATTGTAGTTTTTTTGGAACAAAAACATGCATACGAGAATTGAAGCACCAAGATTATATACTGATTCCTTTTCCATAATCCAGCTCCAAGGCACAGCTTTATATTAAATCCATTAGCTTACATTTGAGTAGTTAAAGTGCAATAATAATCATCTTGACTTGAATAACATGGTCTTAGCAGCAACAGTTGAGAAAAACATTGAAATTGCATTGACTCTGCCTGCATGAAGTTTATATCGTGGTTGGGTTGGGAATATTTTCAGTGAATGGCCTTTTCTTCTCCTTCAAGTAAAAATGCTCCAACCAATTCATGTTTTATTCTCAGCTTTATTCTCATATTCATTTCGCAATTGCGAAAATATTGTTGTGTACACGATGATAGGTACGTATACATAGGAACGCACACAAACATGTATATCATGTGTCATGTGTTGCATATCTCGTACTTTGTACTTGGTCAAAGAACAATGCAGTAATAGCGTTAACTAACAAAGTTTATACTTATTAATTGGTCAATTGTGTGCTTTGACTCTGACTGATTGGTTTGGGGCTTTGAGTTCATGAACGTTGATAAGTGACGGCATAATGATGATTATTGATTATGAGCGGTAGGTGTATATGTCCAAAATCTATTTTTTTTGGAACCACTACTGGCATAGTCCTCCATTATTTGTATGTCTGTGTGTAAATACACGTTATAACTTTTTAAAATTATTTGAATATTGACCTTGTGATAGGGTGCAACTTATCACCTTGGTTATGCCATTTTAATTACGTAATTTATTGATTGTATTGTATTGTAAAGACTTTATATTGACGTGTTTACAGGTAAGCAGGAATAAATATCTGGTTTTTATACCCTATTACCCCAATATCAACGGTTTCACTTTACATCGTTCCTAAGGTTTATGCATCTTCCTACGTGATATTTGGGGGACGAACAATTATTCAATTGGTTTTTGACAGATGAAATAGTTTTGTTTTATCAAAATATTTTCATAAAATACGGCGATCGTCATATAATGTTCCATATACCTATATCATATAACATTTGCTGGTAATTTCGATTGCCAAAAACTATCCCCTCAGAAACATCAATATATATATGGGTATACATACATATATCAGGGCATAGTGAATTAGAGAAAGCAAAATTACATAATATTATATATATGTATAAGAGTTAGTTGTGTTATGTGATTATTAACCTGATAAGGATAAGACACCCGCTTCTGGAAATGTACATACACACCTACACATATGCAAAGCTCGATAATATCGGTATGTAGCTAATGTTTATGTTGTGTTGAGTTGTCTAGATCTACATGATATAATTGATATAGTATACAATGTAACTCTATTTGCAATTTGCTTTTATTTGATTACCTCCATAAAAGAACGTTAATTGTATGGGCTTTGTGTTGTAGGAAACTGCTATTAGCCACGCACAGTGCAGATGGCACGGAGCGACAGACAGATGTTGATGGGCATGACGTTATGTTAAGATAACTTAATTTAAATTCTACATCTGTAAATACATGCATGTGCAGGTTCATTGCATCAAACGGTTGTTATCACATTTTGTAACAGAAACATGATGATTTAGATAACGCATTTACTGACAACGACAACAAACAAATAAGCTATTTAAATAACCAACCCTTGTATTTCCCCTATTAACAATTAACGCAATGGAAATAAATGACAATTATTATAAGCTAATAGATAAGAAAGAATCAAATGCGGTTTGTACCCGACGACGAAAAAGTGGGAGCACAGTACTACTTGCATAATATCTATGGAAGATGAAACTTGGCATTTGACATTTGACCCATGATAGATTACATGGTGTGCATTTCCAATTCTATTCTATTGTATTGTAATCGCTGTGAAGTGCAATCTTATTTTACTCTTTTAACTCAACTGCTTATATGTGTTTTGTATGCCAACCAGCATCATTACGTGTACAGAAATTGGGTGCTGCAGTAAATTTTGCTCACATTCATGAGCGTCAAAATGAACAAGGAAATTAGTGTATGATAAGTAAGAAAATAACAAGACATTTCGTGCTTTGCTGGACATAGGTAAATACAGTTTACATTGCTATAATAATTTAGTATTATGCGTATGATACTATTACACGAAACACATAATTCTATTTTGGCGTTTCCATTCGAAAGCCATATCGTGACTTGAACTCGAAGCAAAATATGATATTGCCAAAATTACAATGATTTTTATTATATCGTTCAACAGCTATCCATGTTGTAAAACTGGTAGTTTGGTTGTTATAGGGATTGTTGTAGTGGGCTAATAGTCAATATAGTATCACCAACCCAAAAAAAAGATTCTAGAAGAAATGAGTTCGCTGACCTTCTAGCAGTTTT